>JAPFFP010047010.1:0-10619 GCA_026153255.1 Solanum medicagineum | reverse complement strand
CTTTGATACGTTGTTTGATGGTGTACAAATCGAATGTGGGAGATTCAATGATGGAATAGATTTGAGCACGCATATCAGAGTGGTCATAATTTTCAATTTTGTCAATCAAGGAATCAATTCTTTTATTTTGACTTTCAGTAAAGTCTTTCATAACTTCTGCCATAGTCTTGAGAAATATTTCATTAACATCCTCCACAATTCTTTTTTTCTTTTGCTTTTCTCTTTTTCATTGGCACTAGAAGAAGTTCTTTTAGAATATTCACCTTTTTTTCCAGATGTTTCAGTATATTCATGAGGAGATCCTGTAGCATATCCATTTTTAAATTCTTTAGTAAAATTAGATCTCTTATAAGCATTTTTAGATTCTTATATAGGTGCATTGAGACCATGATTAGCTTCATTTTCACATTCATCTTCGTCAACATTGATAAAAAGTCCTAAACTCATATCAGTAAAAACTCCTGATGTTTGATTCTTTAAGATATCCTTAACAGTATCTAATGTCCCTTTTGCATACTCTCCAATTATCCTATCTTTACCAAATATTTTTTCTCAATCAGCAAACATTGGTCATTTTTTAGTATTCATATTTTTTGAACTAGGATCATCCTAGACAAACAATGAAAGAAAAACGATTGCTATATCTATCTATCTATCTATCTATCTATCTATCTATCTATCTATCTATATATATATATATATATATATATACATGTTAACTATAAATATGGAGATTTAAGATAAAACTGCATGTAGTAATAATATTCTAATAACTAAATCAAAATATCAATTACCTTTACAATTTTTTTTCATTTCTTTGGATCATCGACTATTGGATCTTCAACTAGTATGATTCTGTCACTATATTGAAATTCCAAACCACTTCGACTCTTTAGTAAACTTATGCTTGCGCAACTTTTCTTTCATGCTTTTAATTTAGAATTGATATGTTGTTCACCTTTGAAATCACTGTCAGGATGACGTTCATGCAAATAATGCTCCAACTCCATTAGAGATCTTGGCCTAAAGGTTCCATTATTGGCTCTCCAACCATTAACACATAACTCTTTTAAGCCATTTATAAGAGAGCTCTCTACAGGAGGAGTCCATGTTCGTCGTATTGAAGGTGTTGATCGTCTTGAGCTTTTTGGTGGATTCATTAAAGATTTTTGACTATCCATTTTGTCTGTATAATCTTGTGAAATAAATCATCATTAGTATTAGTTACCACCGTAAAAAGAAAAAGTATCTCCAAACCATTAGTTAACATCATCAAAAAAATATTCATACACTCCATAAATAAAAATTGAAAAGCATGAACTACTAAGACATCACAAAAAAGAATTAAATTAAGCATATAGTAGCTTTAATAAATTAATGTAAGTAATTATTTTTTATATCACAAAAAATAAAAAGTTGAGACACCTTACAATAATAACAAAAGCTAAAGAGGAACACACTCCAAATGTAGCATCAAACATATTACCACTATAAAATAATAAAAAAGGATCAACTGATTAGGCTCGCATTCCACATTGATTGCGATAACTCATCCCTCCATGTGGTTCACTCCTCAGATGATTCAACAACATCAATGTTATCATGCAGATATTCTACTTGTTCTTCCATATCAATGTCTAACCATTTTCATCTCTTTTCGAATAGAGTTGTGCATCAAAACAAGCAATTATGATCCTGCTATGAATCTTAACTGAGTACCATGAAGGGCTTCTAAAAATCTCCCAACGTCCTTTCAAGAGACCAAATGCCCTTTCAATAACATTATGAGCTCTAGCATGTCTCATATTGAAAATCTCTTCTTGACACTACGGTGGTGGATTGACACCTTGCCAATCCCTTAACCAATATCTATATCCTCTATATGGTGAAAGAAAACCATTTTCATTTGTATATCCTCCATTGCACAAATAATAATTACCTATAATATAAATAAAAAATTAGTTATTTTTTATATAATATTATTTTTGCAATAATATTAACTTAAGCATATGTATGGCATTACCCTCAGGAAT
The DNA here is from genome assembly GCA_026153255.1 of Solanum medicagineum. Lineage (NCBI taxonomy): Eukaryota > Viridiplantae > Streptophyta > Magnoliopsida > Solanales > Solanaceae > Solanum > Solanum medicagineum. Next base: position 8,586 of record JAPFFP010047010.1, on the reverse strand, counting down.
TTTTAAACCATTTATTTTTGCTATAACATTTCATAGTACACGATCATCAACCGTTGATCCTTCTCAACTAGGTAATACATAAGTAAAATTGAGATTTCTATCAAAAACTCCTAATATATTAGTTGCTATTTCTCCCTTTCTTGTCCTGTACCTTGGTTTGTCCTTAGATGGAACTCTAATTGGAACGTAAGTATCATCCAATGCACCTAGACACTCTTATGAAAACATTATAACGTTATCTCAAACTATTAAATTTTTTTTATAAGATTATATTTATTTTACTTTTAAATGAATTAATAGATGCTCAATTGAAAGTGTGTAGACCTTTAACCATCTCCTTCAATTATCAAGATCATCCTCAAGCACCGATTTGGGATTAATAAGTAATAATGGAGCTAGTTTGAGAATAGCTCTCAAGCATTCATTGATAGATTGACTTACACTTCAACCCGATCTAACATAATCAAACTTAATGATCTATTCTTCTCATGATGAGCCAAAATATTTAAAAACATTGCTAACTTTTCACTACTTGACTTATATTTGCTATCAGTCAAGCCTCCAACTTCTTTAGTTAAGAGAACTAAAGTGTGAAAAGAACTTCTATCCATTCTTAACTTATTAATATAACTTGTTGTGTCACTGTCTTGTATGATATAATTTAAATGAGATATAATTTTAGGAACTCGACTACTCATGAGGTACCTAACCACACACCTATTTCTTCTTATAGAAAGACCATGAATAACCATAAAATGAAAAATACACATAACAAGAAATTGTTGCACAATATCTCCTCAAGGATGATAAAACATTCAATATCGGACTATAATTGACAATCTATAAGTAAACTTAATCTTTTCATAAAACATTGAAAAGAATTAATACAAAAACGAAATTCAATTAGAAAGAACAAATGAGGACAACTTCATAATTTGAAGCATATAAAGAGAAAATAAATTTTTCAAAAAAAAAAAAAAACTGGGGAAGAAGCTAAAAACTAAAAAATCTTTCACATAAAGCTGCTATTATTTCACAAAATTCATCTTAATTACATATTCAAGCAATACATATGGAGCTTGAATCACTGTCATATTCCTCAATTATATGCTAGACAAAATTTACATAAATCCTAAAATATAATATTAAGAAAAGAGTTCTGTCTGCTGTTGTTAAGTAGAAAAGATGAGTGTATCAAATTATACAGGAGATTAAAGAACTATACATTATAATAGAAAAAAGAAGAAGAGAGAAATAGATTTTGATTATAGAATTGCTAGAAGATCGAAAATTAAATGGTTTTGATAAAGAAATTCTTCAATCACCCATATGTAGCTTCAATCAACAATGAAGGCTGAAGTATATCCAAATGAAATGGGTTTTGTCTTATTGCAATGAAAAGAGGAACCTCCAGTAACCTAAGTGGCCTTTTCTTGCAAATATACAAGTGAAAAAGTGATAAAGAGATTTGAAGGATAGCTTTTTCATTTTATAAGTTTATCCCATGACAATTTGTGATGGAATTATTATACCATCCATTAGGAGGATAACTTATCCAGATACTATTTATTAGTTGAGATAAGTTATCCTTTATTTGTCAACCAAACAGCCATTTAAGTGCTACTAAATTTTTATCTAGGGATTATTTTTAGTTATTCTTCACACCAAACGACCCTATACTTCTTTCTCTTAGGATTTAAAATAAGAAAAAGGACTTGTCAACTTTAATCATCTTCGTCTTCTTCTTCATTTTCATTATCTTTTTTTTCTCTATTTCATCTTCATCATCGTCCTTCCCCTCGTTACTCCATCAGTGATTGCTCCTTTATTATAAGAGTTTCAATACTCTTTAAAAGTAAAGTTCTTTTCCTTTCTCTCATGATTAGAATTTCAATTTTTCTTGTGAAAATGATGATTTAGGTTAAATAAGATGAAAAAGTATATGAATTTTATAAATTTTGTTATTGCGTGTCCTAATAAATATGTTCTTGATTTATTTTTTGTTGTGGTGTATTCTTAAGTACTGTTGTTCTTTGATTATCCGAGTACATCATTACTCCAGATTTCGAAGTGGATTTTCGGCGAGATAGTTCGACGACGTCTACAATTTTTATGTTTGAGTATCTTCCAACAACATCCAACAATTTGTTGACCTGAATCCATGTGATATCTTCCAATCTCTTGTTATTTCTTATTTTAATCAATTGTATCTTTTTACTTGCCTTCTATTTCTTGCACTTTACATATTTGTGTTGTTTCTTGCTGCTTGTGTTAATTTCTACCATATATTCCTAGATTTACCATATATTCTATATTTATCATTTATTTCATTTGTGAGCTTACATATCATATTGTATTGTCTTTACCCATTTATTCGTCTTAATTTTGTACCTAATTGTTTGATTAGTGGTATACCTTATATTTCACTGTTCTGTATTTTTGGGTTGTATAGTTTTCTCTAGATTGTCTCTTGTTAATCTTTGTATCTTACTGAGTTATTAGTTCTTAATTTAGTGGCATTAATATCTAATGGTGGATTAGGGTCATGTTACTAGTTGGGGTTTAAGGTAAGGGTAGGGGTGGTAAAAGGGTCACAAGCTTATTTAATTTAAGGGTAGGGTCGTGGAATGTAGGATCACTTACAATGAAATTTGTAGAGTTAGATAAAAGTCTTAAGAGAAGACAAATTAATATAGCGTGTGTTAAGGAGACTAGTTGGGTAGGAACTACAGCTCGGGACATAGATGGGTTTAAGTTATGATACTCGGGTGGTTCTAGGGATAGAATAAAGTAGGTATCCTAGTAGATGAGGACCTTAGAAAATATGTGGTTGAGGTCAGGAGGATTAATGATAGGATTATGTCTATTAAACTTGTGGTTGGTAGGCATGTAGTGAATGTAGTTAGTGCCTATGCGCCTCAAGTGGGCCTCGATGAGAAAGTCAAAAAGCTCCTTTTGGAAGATTTGGATGAGGTTGTGAGAGGCATACTAGAGATGGAAAAAATCTTCATTGGGAGAGACTTTAATAGGCACATCGGGGCAACCATTAGCAGGTTTGAAGGTGTTCATGTAGACTTTGGTTTTAGGGAGATGAATGGAGGTGGGACGTCTCTCTTGGATTTTATCAAAGACTTTGAGTTAGTTATTGCTAACTCATGTTTCCCGAAGAGGAAAATCACTTGATTACCTTTTGTAGTACGGCAGCTGATACTCAAATTGATTACTTACTTCTCTGGAAGGGCGATAGAAGCCTTTGTAAGAATTGCAAGGTTATTCCGAGTGAAAATATTTTCACTGAATATATATCATGACCCAAGCCTAGGTCCTACCCGTGACATTAGGAATGGAGAACCTGAAGGGACCCCAAACAAGCTTCTTAGCATATCAATTACACATCCTTGGTCGCGAAAGCAAAATAAGCATTTTAAGATATAATAACAAGGGGAGCGAGACTAAGGGAAGTCTTTAATAATCGTGAAAGCATAAAAAAGTCAAGCTCATAGCATTAATACATCATAGTATCCAACAACACCTCTAACTTGGAATGGAGCAGGGGCCAAGACACTTCTCGGGCTCACCCTCATAACAATAAGTATTCAACATAAGAAGGAGTCTTAACATATCAAGAAGTAAATAGATTTTGTCCTCGGAATTGAGGACTCACCAAAAGTTTCTCTAAGAATCGAACTAGCCATGTGGAGGAGGATCAAAAAGAGCTTCAGTCCCTACATGGTAATATCATGTAGGCATAGAGTATGCATTAGTACGTTTGAATGTACTAAGTATGCGAGATACAATGCAACAACACATAAACCAATATAGTCGAGATGCATAATCATAAACAATGGATACATAATGTCAATGTGGCATGCATGATCAATGCTCATATTAAAACATGCTTGTAAATTATTCATCTTGCAAATATATATACATACATACATATATATATATATATATAGTGACCTCAATTGATATAGATCAAGCAGCTACAACTTGGACTTCGAGGCCTGACACCCCCTTAGTACAGGTGGCTGGGCATGACACCGCCCAACTAGTGACCGAGCATGACACCCCCTAGCAAAGTGTGGTCTACTTGCCAAGGCAAACCAAACATGATAAACATGGTAATATGTACTAGATGGATCCACTATAGCTAGGGTAGTATATAATCCTATGGTGGCACATAGTTTAGAGACTAAAGACTTTATGTAAGGACCCCTTGAGTCGAGCCCCTATCTTGAGCCTCAATCGGTGCTAAGTCAAATCCCACGGAATACTTGAAATAATCATACTTTAATCATAACATGAATGACTTGTAAGAACATGACTTGAGTAGCTCTTAAACGTGCTTGACCCTACTAGTGAGCCTAACTTAAACGAGAGTAGATCATAATCATACATGAACCCTTGCTTTAACATGAATGACTCACAAGAGGTAAAAAAAAAAATCTTGAAATAGGGCTTAACTGGATACTTGTAAAAATCATAGATACTTTTCATGAATTCAATAAATGTTTGAAAGCCCTTAATCATCATGAAGTCACTTGACTTATAAAATATGCAATAGATCATCAATAACTTGAGAATTCTTGTTATGTCATTTTATCAAACACATGGTGGGTTCATGATACTTATTCAAAATCATGTAATTCAAGAGTGAAATGAGATGATTAAACTCAATGCAAATCAACCCACCAACATGTAGTAAAATCCTCATGTAGAGTACCTTGAAATCCATCACAAAAGCCTATAATAGTTCATAGTTTCATAGTTCAAAACATGCATAGTCTCAATAGACAAAATCAATTCATGGAATAAGCTTGAAATAAATAGTCATGCATAATCAATCAATACTTGATAAAACCCCAACATGATTTATGTTCATATTTCATAATAAGAGATACCCATAGGTAATACAACTTGAAAACATGCAATTTTCATAAAAAAGAAGGTTGGGCTCCATGAGCGAAAGGACCCAATGGATGAAACCCATATACCTCAAACTTGGGTTTTATTGAGAGTGAGCTTGAAGGAAACTTGAAGCTTGGATTGAATCCTTGAGTTCCATATTTAAGCTTGAAATCCTTGAATTTGAATGAGAAATTTGGTAAAGTTTTGGAGAGAGTTTTTAGAGGGTTTTGAGTGATATAGAGTTGAAAAATGACTAAGTATGAGAGATCTCATGTTTAAACAGGCATGGGGCTATGACCTCAATGCCCTTGGGCGAATAAGAAAATCCAAAGAAAATGTTACACTGGTCCGCACCCTATGTGTAACGCATACCAAACGCGCCTCACCAAAAACACTACTGCGCGCCCTAAGCGCGTTGTGACCTAGGTGCGCAGGCTCTCTGGAAATCAAAAATTAGTGAAAATTATTTTTCGTTACGAGTCTTCTAAAGTTTGGGTTATACCCATTTTCCACTCAATTTTGTCCCCTGATCAAGAATATGAAGTCAAATTTTTGAAATTACGCAAGAATTTTGAGATACATGGAAATTACGATTATGGGGCATTCCAAAAACATGTGGGGTGTTTCAATGAATGCTTCTAATGGAAATTACGATTATGGGGCATTCCAAAAACATGTGGGGTGTTTTAATGAATGTTTCTAGTGATGTATTTAGAGATTAATAGAGAAAAGAAGAAGAAGGTTATTTATGCCCAATCGAGATTTAGATAGGGAGGCCTGACTCCTGCCCTTTCTTGAGAAAAGGAAGAAACGTTGAGTAGTTTAGAGCCTTGAACTAGGGGCGGTGATGTGAACAATATGTGGGACACTATCCCTGATTGCATTAGAAAAGTAGCTACCGAGATACTAAGGGTTCCGAGACAGACCTTTGGTGGATGTCAGGGTGATTCGTAGTGGAATAACAAAGTTCAAGGCAAAGTAAAAGCTAATAAGATTGCTTATATGAAGTGGTTGGAGTGTAGGGATGAGGATGAAAAATGAAGGCTTAAGGATATCTATAAGACAACAAAGACAGAAGCGAAGATGGCAGTGATGAGTGGTAAGACAACAACGTTTGAGCGCCTGTATGTGGAGCTAAGTGATAAAGGAGGGGACAAAAGATTGTATAGACTCATAAAAGAGAGAGAAAGGCAAGTTCAAGACTTGGACCAAGTGAAGTGCATCAAGGATGAGGAAAGTGAGGTGTTGGTGGATGAGACTTCCATTAAGATCAGGTGGCAAACGTACTTTCATAAACTCTTAAATGAAAAAGAGATAGAGATATTGAGCTGGGTAAGTTGAAACACTTCGATAGTCATAGAGATTTTGGTTATTAGGTGGCTCAGAGTTGAGGAGGTTAGACGTGATATTAGTAGGATGAAGAAAGGGAGGGAAATCGAACTCGATGAGATTCTGGTAGATTATTGGAAGAACATGGTCAAAGATGGTATAGAGTGGTTGACTAGACTGTCCAATGATATTATAAAGACTTCCAAAATGCCTGATGAATGGAGGATAAGTATAATGTTCCATTACACGAGAACAAGGGTAATATTCAAAACTATAACAATTATAGGGGTATCAAGTTCTTAAGCCACACTATAAAGTTTGTGAGAGAGTGGCGGAGATGAGGGTGAGAAAAAGAGTGTCCATTTAAGAGAATCAATTTTGATTCATACCAGGGCGGTCAACTATTAAAACAGTTCATCTTGTTCGAAGATTAGTGGAGAAATATAGGGAAAGAAAGAAAAACCTTTATATGGTGTTCATTGATCTCGAGAAGGCCTACGACAAAGTTCCAAGGGATGTCTTATGGAGATGTTTAGAGGTGAAAGGTCTTCCGAGGGTGTATATTAGTGTGAAAAAAAACATGTATGATAGAGCCAAAACTTGGGTAAGAATAGCGGGAGGAAACTTAGAGTATTTTCCTGTTGAGATGGGACTTCATGATCTGTGTTGAGCCCTTTTTTGTTTGCCTTGGTTATGGATGAGTTGACATGGTCTATTCAGGAGGAGGTTCCATGGTGTATGTTATTTGCAGATGATATAGTACTGATTGATAAGACTCAGGATAAAGTTAATGATAGATTGGAGGTTTGGAGCCATGCTTTGGAATCCAAATGGTTCAAATTGAGCAAGACCAAAATAGAATACTTGGAATACAAATTCAGTGTTGCGAGGGATGAAGCAGACATTGATATGAGGTTTACCACTCTACCTATTCCCAAGAGAGTAAACATTAAATATCTTGATTCAATTATCTAGAATAGTGGCGATATCGATGATGATGTCACACATCGTATTGGGGTAGCATGGATGAAATGGAGGCTTGCCTCTGGAATACTGTATGATGAGAAGATACCACCTAAATTAAAGGTAGGTTTTATAGAACGATGGTTAGAATGTCTTTGCTGTATAGAGTGGAGTGTTGCCCAATCAAAAACTAACATGTTCAAAAGATGCAGGTCGCAGAGATGAGAATGTTGAGATGGATGTGTGGACATACTAGGAGTGATAAGATTAGGAATGATACCATTTAGGAGAAGTTTAAGATAAGAGAAGTGATAGAGAAGAAGTACTGATACTCCTGTTAGGATGTGCGAGAGGTTGAATTTAGGGGTTACATGGAGGAGTAGAGGTAGACCGAAGAAGTATAGGCGACCATACAAGATATGGGGAAACTTGATCTCACTGAGGACATGAATTTAGATAGAAAGGAGTGGAGGTCGCGACTTAGAGTAGCAAGCTAATAGTCTCGTAAGGTTGAGTTGATGTCTCGCCTTGGGATATAGTAGGGTAGTAGGATTAGTCATGTCTTTATATCCTGTGTATCATTAACCATCTTATATATATATATATATATAATTTATCATATTTAAATATTATCATGTGCTTTTCGTTATTAGTCGTTCTTTCTTTTCTTTTTCTTTTCTTTTTCTTTTCCTTTTCCTTTTTTCCATATCTAGTTTATTCTGCTTATGCGTTTTTGAGATGAGGATTCTCAAGAAATAACCTCTTTATCTCTGTGAGGTAGTGGTAAGGTTTGCATACATTTTACCCTCCCAAGACCTCACTGTGGGATTCTACAAGGTATGTGGTTGTTTTGTCACACCCCATAAGGGTATTCTTGGTGCGGCCAACATTTAAAGACTATTGCTAGCCCCCAAGAGAACCACTTGGCCTCATCATCACCTCATACTAGCCCCTAAGAGAACCACTTGGCCTCATCATCACCTCGTACTTAACAACGAAAGAATGAACTCATAAAAAGGGCATTATATGCAGGAAGGTAGAATAAATTAGATAACTCCTCTATATCATAATCTCAAATAGAAGTAAAATTAGAATATCAACACTCAATACTCTTCTACTAAAGGTCTATTGTCACGCCCCGACCTAGGGTCGTGACCAGCACCCGATAGGGGCACCTAAACACATGCTAACCAGAATTTCCCAATTTATCCGACCTGGAAACCTGCTGGAATTTTGGCAGAGTTTCCTCTGTTTTATTGACCAACCTCACCTGCAAGCAAAATCCAGCAGCATCCCAGACAACAAGATAAATACATATCTCTTTATACATATACATAAATGCGGGCCTACAAGGTCTCCGCTGCGGTCCTGCCGCCTAATAAT
>JAPFFP010047009.1:0-10619 GCA_026153255.1 Solanum medicagineum | reverse complement strand
AGTCAAGGATCACAAAGTCTGCAGGAAAGATAAATTTGTCAACATTTACAAGCACATCAAAAAGTATTCCTTTTGGCTTTTTGATAGTTCGATCCGCCATGAGCAATCTCATTCTCGTCGGAGTAGGAGTGCCTAGACTAAGCTTTTTGAACCCGGCAAGAGACATTATGTTAATGCTTGCTCCTAAGTCGCACAATGCTCTTGCGAATCCAACATCACCAATGGTGCAAGGGATGGTGAATGCACCAGTTCCTCTCATTTTTAAATAAGGCATTTGGTCATGATCGCACTTCATTGTTGGAGCTCTAGTGAAAATTTTTGGCTCAAAGTGTGCTTCTTTGTCACCGAATCCTTCATATATTTGGCGTACCTGGGCATCTTCTCCACAGCTTCTAGAAGGGGAATGTTGATGGATAGTTGCTTCAACATCAAGAGGAAGTGCTTGAATTTTCCCTTTTCTTCTTTTTTCTTAAGACTTTGAGGGAAAGAAAGAGGACGTTTTGGAATCAACTTAATTTTCGTGCTCCCTCACTTCTTCACTTTGCATACCAACATTCTCCGAACCTTCTTTATCGACCACAACGTTACCTCCAGTACCCTTCTCACAAATTTCATCCTCGATCACCAGCATAGAGGAATCTATGGTGCTTTCACCACTCCTAGTCATGACCTTCATACAATGCCCTTCGTTTTTAGGATTTTGAACTATGTTGCTTGGTAAGGTGCCCTTTTTGGCTTGGTTCAATTGTGAAGAAACTTGCCCAAACTGTTGTTCCAACTGCTTAATCGCCACTGAGTGAGACTCTATCTTTTGGTTTATGCTTGAAATGTCTGATTTCATTCCCTTCAAGGTCTCATCTTGATGGTCGACTCTTTTCAACAACTTGATGAGCATCTCTTCAAGCCACGAAGTACTTGGCATGGCATCACGATTGTGAGGTGGCACGTAAGGATTATTCCTATAACCATCTCTTCTACCCCATTCGACATTCGGCACTCTCTCTCTTTCATAATAGCCACCTCGATTTTCCATATAAGCACCATTATGGTTGTAATTCTGACCTTGATTCCCGGAACCTTGCCTCCAATAGTCTGAGTTGGACCCTTGGGAGTTATTTCGGAAACCCACTGTTTGGTTACTCACGAAACAAGCATCTTCATCAAAAAATGGATCTTCATACATAGGAGCCTTAGGAGGTTGGTAGGTGACTGCTTGGACACTTGTTTGGTTTTGCTTTAAGACCAAGTCCATACTCGTGCAAAGTTGACCAAGTTACTCCATAATCTTTTAATTGACCTTTGCTTGCTCATTGTTGGTGTTAACCACACAAGAAGTTTTCATTGCATCTCACTCTCTTTGACCCCATGATCTATTGGTTTTTAACCACTTGCTCCATCCTCGCAGCTATCAATGCAAAAGGTTGGTCAAGAAACATGCCTCCTATGATTGTGTCAGCACAAGCTTGACTATTCTCGTTAAGTGCCCGATAGAAAATTTCAACCAACGCATCATCAAATATCTTATGATCGGGAACCATCCTCAAGCACTTGGTGAATCTCTCCCATGTGGTACTAATAGAGTAACCTGGCAATTGCTCAAAATTGTTTATTTGATCTATGAGCTTTAGATTTTTTTATCTTGGGAAATACCTCTCTAGAAACACTCTCTGAAGCTCTATCTAACTTGTTATTGTACTCGAAGGAAGCTCTCACAACCACACAGTTGCATTACCAGTCAGTGAAAATGGAAACACCCACAAACCAATGGCATCAAGAGAAAGATTTTGTGTCCCCATGACACTCTTGCAGGAGAAGACAACATTATGGAGATTACGATGCGAATCCTCTGAAGGTAGCCCTGTGAATAACCCACGGTTTTGAAGCATTTGAACTAATCCGCTTGACACCGAGAAATTAGCGTCTTCTTGTAATGTAGGCAACACTATAGCACCAGTAACGTCCATGGTCATAGGATTTAAGCAATATTGCTTCCAACCATAAGCGTTCAAGTTGAAATCCCTAAGTTGTCGCCTATCATCCCTCGTGGGTGGTTTCTCTTCTCTTCCCATATCATCATTCATATTCATTTCTTGCTCAACCGCGATATTCTCATTCACCTGAACCATTCTTCTAAAGAGTTAATGGATCTCAAAATTGATAGAAGCTAAGGGATTTCCTTGGTTCCTTGTGTTGGGCATACAACCTAGTACACCCTGCAAATAAAATCAAATAACAAAAATAACAAAATAAAAGTAAAATACAAGAGAATCTAGAAATTAATACTTGAACAAACTAATAATGAAATCAAGTCAAGAAAGCGGTCGTTGTTAGCAATTAACCTTACTGAAGCTTAGGGTTGAATCTACAGGGAACACAGGGTTTGACTACAAGAATTCACTATCAATTATTTCGAGCATCGATAACTAAAACCTCTAAATGGGGGAGTTGTGATTTAAGAACAAAAGTAAAAGTAAACACAATGCTTTTATGTGAAGAAACACTCAAATTTAGGGACAACTTGGGAATTGTGTTCCCCATGGTTCGTTGACTCAATTACCCTAGACAACATAAATATAATTGGAAATTCGCATGTAGGATGGTAACTTAGGTTCTTCCAGCCCTTTTATGAAGGTGAAGGTCGAATTTCACCATAGCACATAGTCAGCAACCATGGCGTGCAACTAACTGTTACCCATTGTCCCAATCGACCTCCCCTTGGTTAGGTTTGGTTGATTCGATGAGAACGCATCAATCGGATTCTGTCATTTACTTCCCTTTTCCTATTCGTCACTACCTTGGTCAGGATCATGATAGTATGAGGGGTTTGGTGTTGGCCACTACCAAACAATAGTCAAAATGAAGGGAAACAAACAATACATGCAAAACCCCAATCATAGAAATGCAATTAATCAAGGTTATCTCAAGTCAACTACCCATGGTTCCCACAACCCTTAATTGTGGGTGCTTAGCTACTCATGGCTCAGGCAAAACCAACAAGAATGCAAATAAAAGACATAGTTGAGAATTTTACCCAAAGCAATGAAGAATAATACCACCACAAGTTGCAATCCACAAGCTTTGATTGATGGAGAGTGAATACAATGCAACATTTGCACCCGAAAAGTGGGTTTTCAAATTAAAAATGAGATTCTATACTAAAACCCTAAAATATTCTAGAGAGAATATTCAAAGTTTGTTTTCAAAGATTCAAGTCTAGGATCCCTCTTTTTTAAACCCTAACATAAAGTATTTATAGTATTTACAAACTTAATCCTAAAAATTATATAAAAAAGACAGCTAGCAGCAAGTACATCGCACAGGTACGACTTGTAGGGTGACCTACGAATCGTAATCGGGGTCTCATATTAGACACTTTGTATTTTGGACATGACTGATATGATCTACTAGTACGACTCATTGCTTGGGCTATGACTCGTATGCTCATCTCATAGTCCAGACCTTCAGTTCTTGGTCCAAAATTTTGGCTCTGTTTCTTGTTATGAACCCTCATATACAAGTCGTAGAGAGACCTATAACTCGTAGAGTGGCCTCGTAGGACTGACCTCCACTTAGTAGATTTTTTATTTTTGCTCTCTGAGATCACCGTACAACCCGTAGCTTGGGCTAAGACTCGTAGGAAGGCTCCTATGTCCTGCACTTTAGCAAAATCTATAACTTTCTCTCAAAATCATTCCAACCTACCTTTTTGCAATAACAACACAAAAACATATAAAAACCATAAAAAAACGTCGCATTGAGAACTCACAAAATTCCTTGTTTTAGGCATCAGATGTGTCGTATTTTGACAACACATCACCATGCTATGACTAACCAATTAAATCAAGGTCCCCAAGCTCCTTATATTCTTATTCCAGCCTCAAGGATGAGGGACTTCATAAGGATGAACCCTCTAGAGTTTCATGGGTCCAATGCGGAGGAAGATCCCCAAGAGTTTATAGATGAGGTGTATAAGGTGCTATCTATCATGGGGGTAAATTCAGAGGAGAAGGCAAAATTAGTGGCCTACCAAATCAAGGGTGTGGCCCAAATTTGGTTTGCCCAATGGAAATTAGAGAGGAGGAACGATGATGCTACTCCTTGGGAAGAGTTCAAGGCTGCTTTCCCCAACCAGTTCTTCCCTATTGAGTTGAGAGAGGCTAAAATGATGGATTTCATGAGTCTCAAGCAAGGCTCCATGAGTGTGAAGGAGTATTCCTTCAAATTCAACAAGCTCTCAAAGTATGCTCCTCATTTGGTTATCGATCCTAGGGCAAGAATGAACAAGTTTATGTCGGGGGTGTCTGACTTGGTGAATGAAGAGAGTCGTACTGCCATGCTAGTGAGTGATATGGACTTGTCTCGGCTCATGACATATACCGAACAACTTGAGGGGGAGAAGCTTAGAAAGAGAAGAAGTGGGGAGTCCAAGAGGGCTTGGTTTGATGGTGGTTTACAGGGTGCCAAGGGTGGTTGTTTCCAACAAGGTCATAAGTTCCAAGGTCAAAGGTCCTCCAATGCTCCAAACAAGAGATTTGCTAATGATGGGGTGCCAAACCCAAGGTTTTAAGGTGGCAATGATGGGATGACTAATCTAGGTGCCAAAAGTGTGGGAGAAACATAGTGGTCTATGCTTGAGGAACTCTAATGCTTTCTTTGGTTGTGGTGAAGTGGATCACAAGATTTTTTATCATCCACATGCTCAAAACAAGGGTAGAATGGTCATCGTCAAGGCAAAGGTGCCAATGCGGGCCAAAGGACAAAGGGAAGCCAATAAGGGGGTGCTCCTAGGCAAAATAGGTTTTATACTCTCTAAGGGAGGCAAGGAGTGGATGAGGTGCCCAATGTTGTTACCAGTATGTTAAAGGTTTTTTATTATGATTTGTATGCTTTATAGATTCGGATGCACTCTTTCTTTCGTTACCCCTTTTGTTGCAATAAGTTTCATATGTATCCTGTATTGTTGTGTGAATCCTATGAAGTGTCTACCCTCGTTGGTGAGTCTATTATTGCTAGAAGGGTATATAGGGATTGCCCCGTGTTTATATTGCATAAAGTCTTGCCTTGTGATTTTGTTGAACTTGACATGGTGTATTTTGATGTTATTCTTGGGATGAATTAGTTACATGCATACCATGCTTCCATTGATTGTAGAACCTATAAGGTTAGATTCCAATTCCCTAATGAGCCCATCCTTGAGTGGGAAAGTCGTAATATGGTGGTTAAGGGTAGATTCATTTCTTGTCTTAAAGCTCGAAAATTTATTTCTAAGGGTTGCATTTACCATCTTGTAAGGGTTAGGGATGTTGAGTCTAAAGTTCTTCTTATTGAGTCAGTTCCGGTGGTCAATGAGTTTCTTGATGTCTTTCCCGATGAGCTTCCCAGTGTTCCTCCCAAAAAGGAAATAGAATTTGGTATAGACCGCCTCTCTGATATACAACACATTTCCATTCCCCCTTATCATATGGCCCCAGCAGAGTTGAAGGAGTTGAAGGATCAATTGAGGGTTTTGTTGGATAAGGGTTTTATAAGGCCTAGCAAGTCACCTTGAGGTGCACCGGTGTTGTTTGTAAAGAAAAAGAATGGTTCCCTTAGAATTTGCATCGACTACCAGCAAGTCAATAGAGTCACCACAAAGAACAAGTACCCTCTACCACGGATAGATGACCTATTTGATCAACTTCAAGGGGCTAGCCACTTTTCTAAGATTGATCTTTATTCCGGATACCACCAAGTGAGAGTGAGGGAGTGTGATATTCCTTAGACAGCCTTTTGGACTAGGTATGGACATTTTGAATTTGTGGTACTATCTTTTGGCTTGACTAATGATTCGACAATATTTATGGATCTTATAAATAGGGTCTTTAAAGCCTACCTTAATATGTTTGTGGTGGTCTTTATTGATGATATATTGATCTATTCCCAGAGTGAAGAAGAACATGTGAATTATTTAAAGGTGGTGTTACAAATCCTGAGGGATGAGAGGCTGTTTGCTAAATATGAGAAGTGTGAATTTTGGTTGAAAGAGGTTGCATTTCTAGGGCATGTTGTGTTGGGTGATGGAATTAAAGTGGACCCTAAGAAGACGAAGGTGATAAGGAGTTATCCTAGGCCCTTGACTTCGATGGATATTAGGAGTTTCTTGGTTTAAGCAGGGTACTACCGGAGATTTGTGATTGGTTTCTCTTCTATTGCCTCCCCTATGACAAATTTGACCCCAGAAGAAGGCAAAATTTGTTTGGACTGATGAATGTGAAAAGAGTTTTCTAACATTGAAAGACAAGCTTATCTCCGCTCCTATCTTGGCTTTACCGGAAGGGTTAGAAAGGTTTGTGGTTTATTTTAATGCCTCAAGAATTAGTTTAGGGTGTGTATTGATGCAAAATGGCAAAGTTATAGCATATGCTTCTTGACAACTAAAGGTGCATGAGCGAAATTATCCCATCGATGATCTTGAATTGGCGGTCATCATGTTTGCTTTGAAAATATGGCATCATTATTTGTATGGGGTTAGTGTAGATGTGTTTACTGACCACAAGAGTCTCCAATATGTGTTCACACAAAAAGATCTTAAGTTGAGGCAAATAAGATGGTTAGAACTCCTTAAGAATTACGACATGAGTGTGCACTATCACCCCGGCGAGGCTAATGTTATGGTCGATGCTCTAAATAGAATGTCCACGGGTAGTCTCGCTCATATTGATGATGGTAACAAGGAGGTGTCTAGAGAATTACACCAGTTGGCTAGGTTGGGAGTGAGGTTGGATGAAGTTGAGAATGGTGGTGTAGTGGTTTTTGATGCCTCCAAGTCTTCTTTAATTGAAGAGGTCAATTCCAAACAAGAACTTGACCCTGCCTTGCTAGAATTGAAAGCTTTGGTGAAGGATGGTAAAGTGGAGGTTTTCTCCAAAGGGGGATATGGTGTCCTTAGGTACCAACGTAGGCTATATGCGTCTAATGTTGATGACTTGAGGGAATTGATTTTGAAATAGGCCCATAATGCATCCTATTCTATTAATCCCAGTTCCGCAAAGATGTATAGAGACTTGAGGGAGATTTATTGGTGGGGTGGTATGATGAGGGATATTGCCAAGTTTGTAGTCGGTTGTCACAATTGCCAACAAGTGAAAGCGGAACACCAAAGGCCGGGTGGCCTAGCCCTAGACATAGAAATTACTACTTGGAAGTGGGAAGAGATCAACATGGATTTTGTGGTTAGCTTACCTGAGACTAGAAAACACTTTGATTCTATTTGAGTTATTATTGATAGGATGACTAAGTCAGCTCACTTTCTACCAGTTAAAATAACTTATGGTGCCAAAGATTATGCCAAGTTGTTTTTTCATGAGTTGGTTATATTGCATACGTACTATTGTCCATTGTTTCAGATCGTGGTGCTCAATTCACTTCTCATTTTTGAAGATCCTTCCAAAGGGGTCTTCGTACCAAGGTCAAGCTTAGCACGGCATTTCATCCTTAAATGGATGGTCAAACCGAAAGGACTATCCAAACTCTTGACGATATACTTAAGTCTTGTGTTTTGGAGTTTAAGGGTGGCTGGGATGAACATCTTCCACTTATTAAGTTTGCCTACAACAATATCTACCACTCTAGATTTGGCATGACTCCCTTTGAGGCTTTATATGGTAGGCGTCCGATCCTCGGTTGGGTGGTTTGACGTAGGGGAGATGGCCTTGTTGGGCTCGAATCTAGTTATGGAGGCTTTGGAAAAGGTGAGGTTGACAAGGGAAAGGTTGAAGATGGCTCAAATTAGGCAAAAATCTTATTTTAATGTGAGAAGAAGAAAGCTTGAGTTTAATGTTGATGATTGGATTTACTTGAAGGTCTCACCCATAAAGGGTGTGGTCTAGTTTGACAAGAAAGAGAAATTGAGCCCTAGGTTTATGGGACCTTATAGAGTCTTGAGGAGAATTGTTAAGGTTGCCGATTATGGATATAAGTATGGTTCATCCGGTCTTCCATGTGTCTATGTTGAGGAAGTATATGGGTAACCCAAGTGTTATTGTGCCTTTAGACGTTGTGGGTGTTGTGGAGACAACTTGACCTATGAGGAGGTCTTGGTAGAGATATTGGATAGGCAAGTAAAAAGGTTGAGAAACAAAGATGTGGCATCCGTCAAAGTCCTTCGGAGGAATCAACAAATTGAAGGTGCCACTTGGAAAGCTGAGGCGGACATGAAGAAACTATATCCATATCTATTTCATTCTACTCAAGCCGAAGGTAATAATTAAGTCCTATCTATGATTTCAAGTCTTAAGTTTCAGCCCTCATCTCATGCATGCATACATGTTCATGATGGCAAGTTTTTGTGATTTTGATGCATATATATGGAGCCTCTTAAAAATGATGTTTAAGTGCATTTGTTGCATTCATGTCAGGCTGGAAGTCTCATGATTTCATCTCTTACGTATGTTTCTTTGAAATTTGAGGATAAATGATCCCAAGGGGTAATGTTGAAGCACCCCTCATGTGCTTCGGAAAGCCCCATAAGTGTAATTCTTGCATATCTCCAAATCCGTGCATAATTTTGAAATTTGACTTCATATTCTCATTCAGGGTGCAAAATTGAGTGGGGAATGGGTAGACTCCAGATTTTAGAAGACCCATAGCGAAAAATAATTTTCGCAAAGGGACATAATCCAGAGAGCCAGCGTGCCTAGGCCGTAATGCGCCTAGGGGGCGCAATACTGTAAATAGGGCAGACGCGCCTGGTCCGCGTTGCGCCTGGGGTGCGGACCGGTGCAAAATTTTCCCCAGTCTTCTTGTTTCATCCAAGGGCATTTGGGTACTAACCAATGCCCATTTAAACGTGAATACTTCTATACTTAGCCATTTTTCACCTTCAAACTCTCAAGAAACACGCTCAAAATCCTCCCAATACACTATCAAACCTTTATATCAATTTCAAAAACCTCAAAAACAAGCTTTGGATTCCAAGAACCCAAGTCAAGTCTCAAGTCTTACTCAAGACAAATTCAAGAAATTCCAAGTTTAAGGTGTGTGGCTCTTCATCCATGGGTCCTTTCACCCATGGAGCCCAACTCTCTCTTTTTATAAAATTTTGTGATTTCAAGGTTTTATTCTTCATAGGTATATATTATTATGCATTATAAATGTGAGATATGTTGGGTATTATCAAGTATTAATAGATTATGCATGAAACATCCATTTTGAGCACATTCCATGAGTTGATTTCTGTCTATTGAGACTACGCAAAATATGAGCAATGAAAACTATGAACTATTGTGAACTTTTGAGATGAATTTCATGATACCCAAATTAAGGGTTTTACTACTATGATTGGTGGGTTGATTCAACACTGGATTTTTAAGTTGAACTTAGTTAGATTTTTTTTTGGTTGTGTATAAATTTTAAAATTAAGACTGTCATGATCCAAGCCTAGGCCTAGACATGATCGGTGAAAGAGGAACTCGAAGGGACCCCAAACAAGCCACTTAGCATATCATCACACATCCTTGGTCGCGAAAGCAAGTAAAATAACAACAAGAGATAGTAAATAGGGATAATCGAGGCTAAGGGACATCTTTCACATCATAATCAACAAGAGTCAAGAGAGAATCAAAGCTCATAGCATAGATACATAACATGTCCAACAATACCTCTACCACATAGATAAAATCGGGGGCCAAGACAAGCAACTGGGCTCACCCTCATAGTCAAGTATACAATAAAGAGAGAGAGTCTTTAATACATAGCATAAAAATATAGACGTTATCCTCAGAATGGAGGACTCACCAACTATCTTGAATAGATATCACTAGTCAGTGGAGGTGGAGGATAACCAAACGGTGCTCCAGTACCTACATGGTAACATCATGTAGGCATAGAGTATGCGTACGTTTGGATGTACTAAGTATGTAGAATGCAATGCAACAATGGATAGGCAACATGGGTAAAATGCATAATCATAAGCTCTGAATAGCATACTAACAATATGACATGTATGACTGATGCTTGAAGTAAAACATGGTTATATAGAACATATTACGTAGGTAAGAAGAGACCATCATCATAGACCAAGCAACTAGTACTCGGAATCCAAGGCTTAGCACCCCTTTGGTAGTGGTCAAGGTATCAAACCCTCAACATGGTTAATGGACATCACACCCTCCATCAAAGCGGTCAAGGTATCAACTCTTCAACAAGGTTTATGGACATCACACCCTCCATCATAGTTGTTAAGGTATCAACCCCTCAACAAGGTTGATGGACATCACACCCTCCATCAAAGCGTTCAAGGTATCAACCCCTCAACAAGGTTAATGAACATCATACCCTCCATCATACTGGTCAAGGTATCAACCCTTCAACAAGGTTGATGGACTTCACACCCTCCATCAAATTGGTCTAGATATCAACCCCTCAATAAGGTTATGGACATCACATCCTCCATCAAAGTGGTTAAGGTATCGACCCCTCAACAAGGTTATGGTAAACATACAACACTAAAGATGCTTATCATGAAATTAACACATATACAACATACTTTTATCCTCATAGAGCCATACATCTCATATGCCAAGCATTAGGCCTTCAACAAATCAAGAATTATAATCCGGACATTTTATCAAACACTTGGC
>JAPFFP010047008.1:0-10619 GCA_026153255.1 Solanum medicagineum | reverse complement strand
AAAGAAACAAAAGAGAAATATTAGTGGTTCATAGTGCATCAGTGGTGGAAGGAGAAACTAATTCAGCTAGGCAGCCTTCTCAATTAAGTGAAATGAATACTTGGGTGCAATCTATTGGTGGAAAGAAAAAAAAAGGAAAGTTAAAACTCTTGGCTCCCTCCTTCGAATTGTAAAGGACTCTAAGAATCCAAAATCGACCTTGCTAGAAGAAATTGATGAGATGATTAAGTCCTAAGTAAATTCTTCAAATGTTGTTTTGTATGTTCAATGACAGACGAGCGGCACAAAAATAAAAGGATGAGGATAAAAGTGATGATGATTCTAACAACAAGAATGGAAGTGATTCTAATCCTGATAATATGAAAGAAAGTGATTCAAACCTCTGATTACGGATATCTTTCACATGTGTCATCAAGGACTTCCTGAAATTCTTTGACAGTAAGTGTTCCAGAGTTATCCTTTTCTGCTTTGTGAAACACAGCAGCAATATCTTCATAAACAATGAGAAATTTAATGAAACAAAGATCAGTATTTGCACAATTTAGTACCTCATGTCGTTTTAAATTTCAAACAAGTTCTACTTTGTAAATTAACCAAAGAGTACTGGTAGTATCCAGATTAAAAAGTACCCAGAAAATCACTGTTACCTCCACTATCAAAATGAAGAAAAGTGAAAATTATTGTTGTGTGGAGTGGACACTGTATATATTTTTCCTAGCTAAGCTTCAATTCTATTGCCACAAAGGAAAAACGAAGATGAAATT
Organism: Solanum medicagineum; assembly: GCA_026153255.1. Lineage (NCBI taxonomy): Eukaryota > Viridiplantae > Streptophyta > Magnoliopsida > Solanales > Solanaceae > Solanum > Solanum medicagineum. The sequence continues at coordinate 9,855 of JAPFFP010047008.1, read as the reverse complement.
GAAAGTTATTGTCTACTCAAAACTGGTTAACAGAATAGATGAACACAAATAGCACATTCTAGTTCCATAAGATTGGAAGATGGAAATTTGTAGGAATTTTTCAAAAACTGAATTTGGAAACTCAAAGGTTTTCGTTAGTAGCTATTATTCATACAAAATTCTCAGAACTTACAATAAGACAAGGTTAAGACTTTACTATGTGCAGAAACAAACATCATTTTGTTGGGATTCAGTATTTGATCAAAACATACTACAGGGATACATAGTCATTCTTGTTAATAAGATTATTGTCTTCGGTAGTGTGCAGAAATGATAAATAATTTCTAAAAACCTATGAACTTCTTCCAAGAATTCATTCATGAAACTTTGTCTATATCACTGAAGTTGTGATATTGACAATAGACATGAGTCTTGAGGCTTATTGTGAGCAACAATGGGAAGAGTTTGGAGAGAATAAATGAGTAGGAAAATTCTTTAGGCAAGATTACTCCTAGGCATCACATAGTGGAACCTGAGGTCTACGATCTGAAAGAAATTTATGTACTAACTTACTTGCTAACAAGCACCCTTGTACACTTAAATTCACAACTAGACTGTTCAAGCTTAAAGTTGAAAAGTCCTTGTAGTATTCAAATCTCTTTGTGTTGCTGATGTAAAGAAAATATATTAGAGTGTTTAAAAATGTGCTGGTGTAGTAAGATATAATTGCTACAGGGATTTGCTTGGAACATTTGCCTTAGTGCCAAATGCTCCCAAAACTTAAATTCAAGGCCAAGTATTGTGCCACTGGTGGCCACAGAGCCAGTGCCAAGTCACACGGCGCGTATGTTCCTCCTTGGGACTACACTTAGTCCAAAGTTTGTCCAAAAACGAAATTTTCAAGTTCCAATGACGTCGTATGATATCCGGGTCATTACAAATCTCATCAATTGGAGCTGCTAGTTGCTACTCATCCTAAACCTGGGCCTCAGGGGACTGTTGCTGATCCTGAGGGTGAACTCTCAGCCAAGTTTGTGAAATACCAGGAGTGTCAGCTGGGCTACCTGACTGCCCCGAAGTCTCCAACACACCCAAGATTCTCAAAAGTGTATCGTGGAGTAGTGGTGCTGCAACAAACTCATATGGAACCTTCTCTTGTCTAGGCTCTATAGCTGGCTTAGGCAAGAAACCCCAATCATAGTCCTTTGCCGGTGCGGCTTGTTGGCTCTAGCCTCTAGCTCGTCCTCGGGAACGACCCCTACCCCTAGCAGGGTTCTTAATAGCAACATCAAGGGCGGCCTTCCCTCAACTTGTAACAGCAGTAGCTCTGGTCCTTGACATCTGTCAAAATGACCTACGAACACTCGACACTCATACAAAACCCTCACATGAATTGATTAGAATGAAACGAAAGTGAGTTTCCTAACTGCCTTCATAGCCTCTCTAGGATAAATAACGGACGTATCCTTATCGATCCTCAAGACTCTACTAAACTGGCTTGTACACATGTGAGACCTATGAACCTGGGGCTCTGATACCGAACTGTCATGACTCAAAATTCGGGTGTGATGACACTCACCTAACCCAACAAGGTGAGTTAGCTCAAAACCCAAACCACTTAACAATATAGATTAAAATGGAAGATAATGTTCCAAATATATAGAGAAGCGGAAGAAAGCAACTACAACCATCCCAAGGACTGGTGTTACATTTACAAGCCTCCAAGTATAGAATACTTAAATGAAATAAAAGTCATAATGTCTAGTCCTTAAATAGAACAAGAAAATAAAAGGGAATCTTCAAGGCCTGCTAAAGATATAGGCAGCTACCTTACAAGAAATCTAGAAGCTCAGCCCAACAAGAAAGGAAGTCTAGAAAGAAGGACCGGCTCACAACCTATAGAAATGTCGCAACGGATAAGCGCCAAACAACAGGGTAATCAACAATTGGAACTAAACTCTTTAAATCCCAACCACAATCCACCAGACTACAACTCTGCACTTAGAAAAGTCCCAACACAATTTAATATACCAATCACAGTAATATAGATATACTAACTTCTAGCATATTATCTCATCACACCAGAATATAGATAGGTCCAACACTATAGCAAGATCAGGGATACAATAAGTGTACAATCTCATAAACAATATTCAAGTACATCAATAAGATAAGATATGAGATGAAGTGAGTGCTATGAGATGTATACAATGCAATGCGATGTCAAATAATCGTGATGCATGTCTGTCTTATGATACACATCCGCTGACCATATATATGCCTCAGTCAGAACCCATGGGGCCATACATAGACCATATATCCGTAGGAACCATTTCCCTTCGGCAATAACTTTCATATCTAGCCAGAACCACTTCCCTTCGATTTTTCACTTCTTTTCTTTCTCTTTTCTTTTCCACTAGCCGAAACCATTTTCCTTCAGCTTTAAATCATCAATGGATCATCAAGCAAGCATATAATAATGACACATTAATGAGGTTCAAGGAAATATAGTATGCAAGATGTCCATATGCATCATGTATATCAACAATAGAAGCTAAATAATTCTCAAGTGTCTCAATATCCCCACCGTATCCATATATCAATCATACCTCAATATAAGCACCATCTCACTATAAATATCAAATGATTCACAAGATCACATAGGGTACGAATCCATAGTAAATTTATAAGTCAATATATTACCATAAGAACAATCATTCACTCCAAGATATTATGATCAAACCTGCGATGATACAATTCTACCCAATAGTCTAATTCATGAACATAGGGGCATACAAGGTTCATCCATACTTAACAAAAGGTTAGAAGTCCACTTGCCTCAAATAAAGTCTCGAAATCAAGAAGGAATAGCCGTCTTCCCCTCCTACGGTGCACCAAATCACTACAATCTACTCAAAAAAAGCATCATGATAACATAACGAATCAAATGACACTAAAATCAATTAATTTAGAGAAAAGGGGGTAAAATGGTCAAAAATCTCATGCCGAAAAACGTAGCCAGAAACTAAAATTAATGAACAAAAATGTTCTACCCATAGAAAGGAATTCAACAGTGAAAAAGATTTAAAAATGGAGCTGAGGTGAGGGAGAAATCAACGATCTTTAAGTACGAAAATCCCTACATTCCAACATTGAAATCCCAAAAATAGAAGTTTAAAACACAAATTAATCAATGGAAATAGTTGAAATAGGTTAGAAATTAGTTACCCAGTCACTTTGACTTGAAAACCAATGAAATCCCCCTTGAAAATGAAGCTTGAAGAGCTAAAAATTGTTTAAGATCACATCTTTTAAAAGAAGACGCTGTTCAGGCATCATTAATGCTCCGCGAACACTGAGCCTTATCCGAGAAGGCAGAGGTCCACCGGATTGTACTCCACAAACATGGTGGGTAATGCACCCAAACCTCCGAGAACGGGTCTCAGACCCACGAACTCGGAAAGAAAATGGGGCATGAACCAGATGCCTTGCATAGGCAATGCATAACCAGAACAAAAACTCTGAATGGGCACTCGGGACTCATTCTTAATTAGAATTTCACAAAACCAAATATGTACCCATGCCAAAAACAACGATTCGGACTCAACAAAATAATCGAAATTTGATTTTCAAACCTTTATGACACAGTTACTAATGTACCTCAAATAAACTAGTTTGAAACTTGAAATACCAAAACTGCCTTCGAAAGCTCCAAAAGTTAATACAAGACCATTTCCAGCGTTGATTTGACCATCCAAAATACTAGAATTGATGGAATTTTGATACCAGCTCTCGAACCTTAAATATTGACCAAAGTCAAACCTATGATCCAAAATGAACTTAAAATGCAACTTCGGGCCTAAAATCTCCATTTTAAATCCAAATTCAGTTATGCAAGCTACCCTAGACCAAAATCAGCATTCCAAAACTGATGGAATTGAAAGAATTGAATTCTAACAGTCAAAACTCGAAATAACTGCAAAAACCAAAATTTCCAACTTGAAGCCTTTTAAAACTCTTTCTTTTGCAAAACTTCAACTATTTATGATACTTTTGAAATTCAACTTTTGGACTTATCCAAAAATGACCCAAGGCAACTTTTGAGGAGCAAAATAGTAATTTGATCAAAAATACCAGAATAATGACTTTTGAGGTCATTACATCATTCACTACTAAAGATAATGTTCGTCTTCGAATATGAGATGAGGAATATACCTGAAGACTCAAACAACTGAGGGTATCGGGCATGCATATCTGACTCTATCTCCCATGTTGCCTAATTTTCGAGCCTATGGCTCCACAGACCTTTACTGAAGAGATCTCCTTAGTCCTCAACTTTCTTACCTGCCTGTCCAAAAAAAGCTATCGGCTACCCCTTATAAGTCAAATCAGGGCTCAACTCAATTGAATCCATAGAAATCATATGAGACTCATTCGACATATAATACCGCAACATCAAAACATCGAATATAGGATGCAGTGAAGTCATGTTGGGTGGCAAAGCTAGTCTATAAACCACCTTTCCCACTCTATCAAAGGTCTCAAAAGGACTAATGAATCTCGGACTGAGCTTTCCTTTCTTATCAGATCTCATAAAACACTTCAAAGGTGAGACTTTCAACCAAACCATATCACCAACCGCGAACTCCAGAGGTCGAACCTGCCTATCAGCATAGCTCTTTTGGCGACTCTGGGTTGTCACCATTCTACTCTGAATTAAATATACTCACTCAAGATTCTCTCTCAACATTTCAACACCCATGTTCACCACCACTACTGAGTCAAACCAACCTATCGTGTCAACAAACAATTTGAAATACCTCGACTTTTTTAGAACAGTTCCGAGTCAATAGCAATGTGCGATCTGTATCTCTGGCCACAAAAGGCCTCAAAAAGAGCCATTTGAATGTTGGAATGATAAATATTGTTGTATGCAAACTCCACTAAGGCCAATTACTGGTCCCACCTAGCCCCAAAACAACAACACAGGCTCGGAGCATATCCTCTAATACCTGAATGGTCCTCTCGAACTGGCCATCATTTTGGGGGTGAAAGTTGTACTCAAATCCAAATGAGTACCCAAACCATGATGTAAAGCCCTCAAAAAGTACAAAGTAAATGACGATCCTCTATCTGCTACAATACAAACTGGGACCCATGCAGTCTCACAATCTGGCTAATATAAAGCTGGGCCAGTCTCTCAGCTGTATACTTCACTTTGACCTAAGTGAAGTCGGTGGACTTTGTCAGACGATCCACCACTACACAAATAGAGTCAAAACCCCTGACAGTAGGACGTAAGCCAACTATGAAGTTAATGTGCTGTCAAAATACAACACATTTGATGCCTAAAGTAAGGGATTTTGTGAGTTCTTAATGCAAACTTTTTATGGTTTTTATGTGTTTTTGAGTTTTTCTTGTAGAAAAGTTAGGTTGGCATGATTTTAAAGAAAAGTTGCAGATTTTGCTGAATCATAAGACATACGAGCTCACTTATGAGTGGTAGCCCAAGGTACGAGTTGTAGGGTGTGTTGTAGCACGAAACAAAGACCAAAAATTAGAAATTTGCTAAGTGGAGGTCACCCCTACGAGGTCACCCTACGAGTCATAAGTCTCACTATGACTCATATAGGTGGACTCGTAGCACGATCAGCTAGACAAAATGTTGGACCAAAAATGGAAGGCCTAGACTACGAGAGGAGCATACGAGTTGTAGTCTAAGCAATGACTCGTACCAGTGGGTCCTACCAGTTGAGTCCACCATGTCAAGAACCTTATACGATACCCTGACTATGACTCGTAAGTCACCCTACGAGTCGTACCTCCAAGACGTACCAGCTGTCAGCTGTCTTTTCTATGTTATTTTTAGGGTTTGTATGTAAACACTATAAATACATTATGTTAGGCTTTTATTACGAGATTCCAGATTTTAGAACATAGAATTTGCTTTTGAATATTCTCTTAGGAATCTTTGATGGTTTTAGCTTAGTTTATCATTTCCTCTTGGGAAACCTAATTTTGGGGGTTGTAAACCTTGTTTTATGCTTATTATCAATCTATCAAGCTTTGAGTTTGCAACTTGTGATGTGTACACTTTTCCTTGTTTTTAGTAAAACTCTCAACTATGTCTTATATTTGCAATCTTGTTTTTTTTCCCTTAGCCATGAGTAGCTAAGCACCCACAACTTGGGTTGTGGGAAACATGGGTAGTTGACCTAAAATAAAATAGGTTTATACATTTTTATGATAAGGGTTTTGCATGTGTCATCTACTTCTCTTCATATTGATTGTCGTTTGGTTGTGGACATCACCGAACCCCGCCTACTATCACGAGCCCGACCAAGGTAGTGATGTATAGGAAAAGGTAAGTAGATGACAGAATTCGATTGATGTGTTCTCGTCTAATCAACCAAATCTAAACAAGGTTAGGTTGATTGGGACAATTGGTAATGGTTAGTTGGCACACCATGGTGGCCGACCAAGCGCCATGGTGAAATTCGGCCTTCACCTTCACAAAAGGGCTGGAAGAACCTAAGTTACTGTCCTGGATGCAAATCTTCAATTGTAGTTATGCTCTCTAGTGAAATCGAGCCAACGAACCATAGGGAACACGATTTCCAAGTTGTCCCTAAAATTTAGTGTTTCCTAGCGTAATAGTTTAGCATTTATTTTATTTTGTTTTTGAATCACAACCCCCCCACCCCCATTTAGAGATTGTAGTTGTGAATGCTTGAAATGATTGGTAGTGAAGTCTTGTAGTCAAGCCCTATATTTCCTGTGGATTCGAACCTAACCTCCGGTTAGGTTAATTGTTGACAGCGATCTTTTTCTTTTTGGAGCGTGAACATCATCAAAACATTATGGCACCGTTGCTGGGGAATACGACTAGGTTTTGACTTGAAGTCACTATTAGTTAGTTCTAGTGTTAATTCTTAGAATCTCTTGTATTTTACTTTTGTTTTTGTTTTTGTTTTTTGATTTTACTTGTAGGGTGTACTAGGTTATATTCCCAACACAAGGAGCCAAGGCAATCCCTTAGCTCCGATCAATTTGGAGATCCATCGACTAGTTAGAAGAATGGCTCAAGTGAATGAGGACATCGAGGTTGAGGAGGACATGAATATGAATGAGGATATGGGTAGAGAGGAGAATCCACCGCCAAGGGGTAACAAGCCACAACTTAGGGACTTCAATGAAAACGCGTATGGATGGAATCAGTATCGATTGAACCCTATGGCCACGGATATTACTGGTGCAATAGTACTGCCCCTTTTACTAGTAGAAACTAAGTTCACAGTATCGAGTGGGTTGCTCCAAATGCTCCAAAACCGCAAATTGGTCACAGGGCTACATTCAGAGGATCTCCACCGTCATCTCCAAAATGTGGTGTTTGTTTGCAAAAGTGTCATAGGGATACAAAATCTTTCTCTTGATGTTGTTGATTTAAAAGAGTTTCCACTGTCATTGACTGGCAATGCACCTGTATGGTTGTCCAAGCTTCCTCCAGGTACTATTACAAGTTGGGCTATGCTTCATGAAGTGTTCCTTGAAAGATATTTCCCAAGATCTAAGAATTTGAAGCTCAAGGATCAAATCAACAACTTTGAGCAATTGCCGGATGATTCTATTTACATGACATAGAGAGGTTTACTAAATGCTTGAGGATGGTCCCCGATCACAAGATTGTTGATGATGCCTTGGTTGAGATTTTCTATCAGGCACTTGACCAGAATAGTCAAGCCTGCGCTGATACAATCATGGGAGGCATGTTCCTTTACCAGCCTTTTGCATTGATAGCCGCAAGAATGAAGCAAGTGGTCAAAACAAATAGAGCATGCGGTCAACAAAAGCGAGGTGCGATGAAACCTTCTTGTGTGGTCAACACCAACAATGAGGAAGCAAATGTATCATAGAGCAACTTGCTCAACTTCGCATAAGTATGGACTTGGTTTTAAAGCAAAACCAAGCAAGTGTGAAAGTAGTCACCCACCAACCTCTAAATGATCCCATCTATGGCGATCCATTCTTTGATGAAGATGCATGTTTTGTAAGCAACCAAGCGGTGGGTTTCCGAAACAACCCCCAAGGGTCTCATTCAGACTATTGGAGGCAAGGGTTCGGGAATCAAGGTCAGAACTTCAACCATGATGGTGCATATAGAGACAACCGGGCTGGATATTATGAAAGAAAGAGAGTGCCAAATGCCGAATAGGATAGAAGAGAGGGCTACAGGAATGGTCCTTATCTGCCACCTCACAATCGTGATGTCGGGTCAAGTAACTCTAGGATTGAAGGAATGTTCGATAAGTTGTTGAAGAGGGCTGACTACCAAGATGAGATTTTAAAGGGAATGGATATTTCAAGAATTAACCAAAAAATAGAGTCTAACTCGGTGGTGATATATCAACACGAACAACAATTTGGGAAAGTTTCTTCACAATAGATCCAATGCTAAAAGGGTACCTTACCGAGCAACACAGTTCAGAATCCTAAGAACGAAGGATATTGCATGACAGTGATGACTTGGAGTGGCAAAAGCACTTTAAATCCCCTGTGCCAATGGTCAAAAATGGAATCCATAGGAAGAGAGTGAACGAGGAACCCAAGGCAAACAACATGGAAGAGCAACCCAAGAAATATAAAACCTTCCCAAGGCCCCCTCCCCCTTTTCCTCAAGGGCTTGGGAAGAGGAAGGGGAAAGGTAAGTTTGAACAGTTCTTGGCGATGGTTAAGAAATTGTCAGTAGATATCCCCTTAATGGAAACTCTTGAGAGGATGCCGAGGCATGCCAAGTGGATGAAAGATCTAGTCAAGAAGAAGAAAAAAGTGAGCCAAACCTTTCTCAAAAATTTCAACATTGTAGTGTCATCACTACAAAGTCTTTGGTACAAAAGCTGGAAGACCCGGGTGCATTCAACATACCATGCACTATAGGAGAACTTGAGTTTGCTAAAGCACTATATGAATTGGTGGGCTAGCATTAACTTGATGCCTCTTGTTGTATTTAGAAAGCTCAGTTTGGGGAGCCTTGTCCCAACGAAGAGCAGTTGTTGATGGCTGACATAACAATCAAGAAGCCTTTGGAAATATTATATGATGTGCTGGTAAAGGTAGACAAATTTATATTTCCTATAGATTTTGTTATACTTGACTGTGAGGTTGATTTTGCAATTCCTAACATCTTGGAAAGACCTTTCTTAGCCACAGGTCGAGCCTTAGTTGACATGGAAAAGAGCTGACTTACTTTCAGGCTTGGGAAGAGGCAGTTGTGTTCCAAGTGGGTCAAAATGATGGAAAGAGTTCTGAGTTCCAGGTCATTTCAATGATCTCAATAGGTGAGGACATTGAAGTGGAGATCTTAGTAGAATTAAGGCTCAGAGTTGATCCTTTGGCAGCTGTGTTGATGAATTTCGATGGTGACAACATTCCTGATTATGAGGAAATGATAAATGCTCTTGGGCTATCATTTGGGCTGAGGCGAAAAACAAGGTTGAAGTTAGACTTATGCAATAGGGAGACACCACCTACTAAGCCTTCTATAGAAGTCCCACCAGAGTTAGATTTAAAGGAACTACCATAGCACCTGAAATACGCATACTTAGGAGCGAAGTACATTGCCTTTCATCATTGCATCAGACTTTAGTGAGGCTCAAACAGAGGCCCTTGTCTCCATTCTCAAGTAGTTCAAAAGGGCCATTGGGTGGATAATTGCAGACATAATTGGCATACCCCCTGGGATATGCACTGATAAGATTCAACTAGTCAAGGAATATAAACCGAGTATTGAGCATCAAAGAAGGTTAACCCCAAATGCAAGAGGTAGTAAGGAAAGAAATTATCAAGCGGTTAGATGCAGGAGTAATCTACCCAATTGCC
>JAPFFP010047007.1:0-10620 GCA_026153255.1 Solanum medicagineum | reverse complement strand
CGGTAAAGTGAAGTCCTCTAAGGATTATATCTCATTCTTAATCATTGCATTTCATAATATGTCTCAAGCTATTCACGACGGTGACCTGGCAAATGCTGAGGTTAGTCATGCTCTATGGCTATTGGCCAAAGTGGTGACAGCTCAACTCAATCAACAAGTGGGTGATCCCCAGACATCAAGGGATAAGGGAAAGAAGAGGGAGGCTAAGAGGGCTCGAGTTGGTGGTGCCTCATCTTCTACTACTCCGCTGGTGCCCAAGTACCATTAGAAGAGGATCAATTTCATCAATTGTCATGTGTGTGGCAAGGAGAGTCTAGGGAAGTGTTTGGCAATTATTAAGGGTTGTTTCATGTGTGGCGGTGTTGGGCATGAGATGAGGGATTGCCTTGTGTCCTCCAAGGAATGGGGAAGTAAGCGTAACTTGAAGATAGGCTTCCATATGCGAAGGCCGGTGGCTATGGTGGAAGGACTCGTACTAGGTGCCTAAAATGTTCAAGAAATAATGATGGCATATGCAAGAGAAATAGTGGTGCATGCTATGGCTGTGGCAAGATGGACCACAAGCTTTCTAATTGCCCATATGTTCAAAGGAAAGGCAAGGGTGTTGGTGTGCAAGTTTCCCCTACATGCCAAAAGTGTGGGAAAGGCCATGGTGGGCCGTGTTTGAAGAAGTCTAATGCTTTCTTTGGTTGTGAAGAATTTGGTCATAAAGTTAGTGGTTGTCCTCATGCTCAACCCGATTGTAGAGGTAGTGGTTCTCAAGGCAAAGGTGTTGATGTTCAAGTTTCCTCCACGAGTCATAAGAGTGGAGAGTACTATCCGATAGATTGTGTGAACGGTTTGAGTGTATGTTTCGAGTGTGGTGCAAAGAATCATGAGTTAGGGCATTGGGCATGGGATACTAAGGATTATGGATTTAACCGTCGATGTTTCCAAGCACACCCCTCTTGGGAATCACTAGACTTGGCATGGTGCTTTACAGGTATGTCAAATATTTTTTATGTTGATGGGTATGCTTTGATTGACCCGGGTGCAACTATTTCTGTTATTACTCCTTTTGTTGCTAAAAGTTTTATGTTAAACCTAAATCATTATGTGAGCCATATGAGGCGTCTACTCCCGTTAGTTCATCTATTATTGCTAGAATGGTCTATAGAAATTATTCTATTTGCATTTTGCATAAAATTTTGCCTTGTGATTTTGTTGAGTTCGATATGGTGAAGTTTGATGTCATTCTTGGGATGGATTGGTTGCATGCATACTATGCTTCTATCGATTGTCGAACCCATGGGGTCAAATTCCAATTCTCAAATGAACCAGTTCTTGAGTGGGAGAGTCATGATATAGTGGTCGAGTTGTAGATTCACTGCATTAAAGCGCATAAGTTGATTTCTAAGGGTTATCTCTATCATCTTGCGAGGTTTAGGGATAAGTCGAAGGTTCTTCCTATAGAGTCGATTTTGGTGGTTAATGAGTTACTTGATGTCTTTGCTAGTGAGCTTCCTAGTGTCGTTTGTGTAGAAGAAGGATGGTTCCCTTAGAATATATATTGATTACATACTATCTTCATGGGTCTTATGAATAGAGTCTTTAAACCTTACCGTGATTTGTTTATGGCAGCCTTTATTGATAATATTTTGGTCTTTTCCCATAGTGAGGAGTGGCATGTGAGTCATTTGAGGGCAGTGCTACAAAATTGAGGGAAGAGAAGTTGTACACTAAGTATGAGAAGTGTAAGTTTTGGTTGCAAGAGGTTACCTTTCTAGGTCATGTGATGTCGGGGAATGGTATTGAGGTGGATCCTAAAAAGACGGAAGTGATTAGAAATTGGCCTACACCTTGACTCCATTGGATATTAGAAGCTTCTTTGGCTTAGCAGGTTATTACCGGAGGTTTGTGCGTGGGTTCTCTTTTATTGCTCCTCCTATGACTAAGTTGACTCAAAAGAATGCTAAATTTTTGTGGGCCAATGAGTGTGAAAAGAGTTTAGAAACCTTGAAAGATAAGCTTGTGTTCGCTCCTATGTTGTCTCTACCGGAAGGGTTGGAAGGGTTTGTTATGTATTGTGATGCCTCAAGAATTGTATTGGGTTGTGTTTTGATGCAAATTGGTAAGGTGATAGCCTATGCTTCTAGAAAACTTAAGGTGCATGAAAATAATTATCCTACCCATGATCTTGAATGGGCTGCCGTGGTATTTGCTTTTAATTTGAAGAAGCTATTTGTATGGGGTGCATGTTGATGTGTTTACCGATCATAAGAGTCTCCAATATGTGCTCACCCAAAAATATCTCAACTTGAGGCAATGAAGGTGGTTAGAGCTTCTTAAGGATTACGATATGAATGTGCATTATCATCTTGGTAAGACTAATGTTGTGGAAAATTCTTTGAGTAGGGTGTCTATGGGTAGCTTAGCATATATTGGTGACGGTGGAAAAAAGGTGGCTAGAGAGGTCCATCGGTTGGCTAGATTGGAGGTTAGATTGGGAGAGGTTGGCAATGGTGGTGCAGTGGTGGTTGATGGTTCCAAATCTTCATTAGTTGAGAAGGTAAAGACAAAGAGAGATTTTGACCCCGCCCTGTTAGAGTTGAAGACCTTGGTGGGCGATGGTAGGGTGGAGGTTTTCTCCAAGGGCGAGATGGTTCCCTTAGATACCAAGGTAGGTTATGTGTGCCTAATGTTGAACACTTGAGGAGGTTGATTATTGATGAGGCTCAAAATTTTTCCTATTCTATTCTCCTCGGTTCCACAAAGATGTATAGAGATTTGGGGGATGCATTTTAGTGGGATGGTATGAAGAAAGACATTGCTAAGTTTGTGGCCGGTTACCATAATTTCCGACAAGTGAAAGCCCAGCATCAAAGGCCGGGTGGCCTAGCCCAAGATATAAAAATTCCTACTTGGAAGTTGGAGGAAGTTAGCATGGACTTCGTGGTTGGGATGATCATCTTCCATCTATTGTGTTTTCTTATGAAAATAGCTATCGTGCAAGCATTGGTAAAGCTTCTTTTGAGGCCTTTTATGGTAGACGTTGTAGATCACCGATTGGGTGGTTTGAAGTGTGAGAGATGGCTTTGTTTGGTTCCGAATTTGGTTATGAAGGCCTTAGGGAGAGTGAGGTCGATAAGAGAGAGGTTGGAAATAACCTAAAGTCGTCATAAGTCCTATGCTGATGTGACGAGAAAGGATCTTGAATTTAAGGCTGGTGATTGGGTCTATTTCAAAGTTTCACCCATGAAGGGTGTGATTCATTTTGGTAAAAAGGGTAAATTGAGTCCAAGATTTGTGGGTCCTTATAGGGTGTTGAGGAAGATTGGTAAGGTGGTCTTTGAGTTGGACTTGCCTAGTGAAATGGACTTGGTTCATCCGGTCTTCCATATGTCTATGTTGAGGAAGTGTGTGGGTGACCCAAATGATATTGTACCATTAGATGATATGGGTGTTGTTGAAGACAAGTCGACTTATGAAGAGGTTCTGGTAGAAGTTTTGGATAGACAAGTGAAGAGGTTGAGAAACAAGCTTCTGTTAAGGTCCTTTGGAGGAATCAATAAGTTGAGAGTGCTACGTGAGAAGCCGAGGCAGGCCTACAAAATTAATATCCCTATCTCTTCCATCCTACTTGAGACTAAAGTACTAATCTAAGTCCCCTATGTGATTTCAGGTCTTAAGTTTGAGCCCTCATGTCAATCGCATACGTTCATGTTTAAATTGACATGTCATGGTGATTTTGACACTTGTGTTGAGATTTTTGAAAATGATGTTTAGGTCCATTGTTGCATTCTTGAGTGGCCTGAAATTATCTTGCTGACTTCTCTTATATATGTTTCTTTGACATTCGGTGACAAATGTTCCCAATGGGGAGATATTTAAATGACCCCAAAGAGTGCTTGAAAATGTTCCTCGGAAGTGTCGCAATTTTAATTTCCATACATCTCAAAATCCATGCATGATATCAAAAATCTGACTTAATATTCTTGATCAGGGGGAAAAATTGAATACGAATTGGGTCTAACCCCGATTTTAGAGCAACCGTAGAAAATTTTGATTTTTTCAAGTTTGCGCATAACAGTGGGAGTGCGCGATGGTACCGCAACGCGACCCATCGCGGACCTATGTATTTTGTTGCCAGTTTTCTCACTTTGGTCCAAGGATTTGGGGTCTTGGGCCTAAGCCTTCCTATGCATAAAAACACTTGTACTTTGTCATTCTTCAACCCCATATCGTACAACACATTCCCCAAAACCCTCTCTAACAATTGACAAATAATTCACCCAAATTCTAGTGTGCTAATCTCATTTCGAATCTAAGGATTTCATTCAAGCTTCAAGTTCACAATCAAATCTTCATCAAGGAAATATCCAAAGTTGAGGTATGTGGGTTTCAAACATTGAGTCCTTTCACCCATGGTGCCCAACCTCCCTTTTTACATAAATTATATGTTTCTAAGTTGATTTACTCACGGGTCTTACTTGTTATGAATTTGATTATGAACTATGTTCGGTTTCATAAAAGTGTGACTATTTAGGCATGTTTTGAGCTATGAATCAATGATCTATTTTGAGATTTGATGGAAGGTTAATTTATATTGCATGAGGGTATTACCAAGTATTTATGGGCTGATTTACTTCAAGTTTCCTTGCATGATTTCACTCTTAAATTGAATGATTTTATATTAGCATTACATACCCTCCAAGTGTTTGCTAAAATGTCTGATTAATGTATCTTTAGTTATTGAAAGACTAATGCATGATATATGAGTTGAATGACTTTATGATGATGAAAGTAATGTATAAGTATGTTGATTTCATGAAAAGTATCTATAGTGTTGCAAGTTGACCACACCAAAGATGAGGGGTATGTACCTCATCCACCATGTCGGGTGGTGGCAATCCCGTACTACCATAGATGAGGGGTAAATACCTCATCCACCTTGTCGGGTGGTGGCAATCCCGTACTACCATAGATGAGGGGTATATACCTCATCCACCTTGTGGGGTGGTGGCAATCCCATACTACAAAAGATGAGGGGTATATACCTCATCTACCTTGTCGGGTGGTGGCGATTCCGTACTACCAATGATGAGGTGTATGCACCTCATCCACCTTCCAAGCGAGTGGCATGTCTTGGATTCCAACTACTAAGTTGCTTGGTCTATGATGATGGTCTATTCTTACACATGTAATATGTGCTACATAAGCATGTTTTACTTCAAGCATCATTCATGCATGACATATTGTTATTATGCTCATCCATTGCCTATATTTACACATTTTGCTTATGTTGTCTATCTCTTGTTACATTGCATCCTACATACTTAGTACATTCAAACATACTAATGCATACTCTATGTCTACATGATGTGACCATGTAGAAACCGGAGCTCCACTTGATTATCTTCCTGCTCCACGTGGCTAGTACTATCTTTGAAGCAAATTTGGTGAGTCCTCAACTCCGAGGATGTTTCTTTGATCATATGTTATGCAAAACTCTCTTCTGTTTATTGAGTGCTTATTACTATAATTGTGAGACCAGAAAGTTATCTTGGTCCCTACTCAACTGTAAGTTTAAAGGTGTCGTTGGACAAGTTATATAATGATGCTTCGAGCCTTGACTCTTTTGACTCTTGTATGTTTTAAGCTATGAAAGACTCCCTTAGTCCCTTTATCCTTGTTTTAAGTTCTCTTGGTTTAATTGCTTCTACAACCAAGGATATGTAATAATATGCTAAGAGGCTTATTTGGGGTCCCTTTAGATTCCCTATTCGCCGTGTCACGCCTAGGCCCTAGGTTCGGGTCGTGACAACAACATCTGGGGAGACATTTGGAGAATCTTTATGATCTTGACAACCACCCATGGCATACAGCTGGTCTATGGCTCTATTCGTGCCAAAAGTAGCACCTTTCTGATCTTCTCTAACTGGTGGTGCCGGTGTAGAATATTGAGCCTTTTTTGCCCACTTTGGACATTTCCTCCGGAAGTGACCCCCTTGGCCACACTTGTAACATCCAGCACTCCCTTCACGACCTTCTCCCAAGTAAAATTTGCCACACCTGTCACAAGGTGGCTTGCCTTATAGACCTCGAGCCACACTAGCCTGTGAATGAAATTCCTGAGCTTTAAGGTCATGGGGCCCTATTTGAATGTGACATACGTTCGTATTCCTCCTCGGCCTCTTAAACTCAGGTGGGTTCATCCTAAAGAACTCACGAACACTAGATATATTTGGAGCACCCTACCTGCTTCTTATCTAGCAAGCAGTGTCATCACAGCCTGGCCAAAGTCTGAATGGCCTGGCAATGCTCAACATTGTTGATATCAGCCTGTGGTGGCTGCACGGCAGGGATAGTTGGAATTATGTGTCCTTCCTAATTCTAAGGTTCGAGTTGGTTAGCATTCTGTCAAGCCAGATGCCATTTTCCTTTATCAGCTCTTCTTGGATGTATGCTCACAATTCTATAAATCTGTAATGCACGAATTTTGAAGAGAGCTTTCATAGAGTTTAACTCTATCGCACGAATTGGAATAAAAACAAGTGTGACCATTCCTAATGTCCTATAGCCTCTTGCTTATAAAAGTGGTGCACAATACACCAATAAACAAGACTCTACTAGATATGGCTTCATAAACTCCCTAGGACACTTGAACTCTGTACTCTGATACGAAATTTGTCACGCCACAGGAGGGTATCCTAGATGTGGCTGGTACTTAGAGACTATTGCTAGTCCCCAAGCAAATCACTTGGCCTCATCGCATTCATTCAATCAACATTTATAATATCAGTTGAAGACTAAAGATGAATAAAGGTGGACAATCTCAAATAAAGTCAATAATAACAAGTCAACAGGACTAGTGAGAAAGAAACTAGTCAGACATTATCCAAATCATCAATCCCAAATCATGTCTAGGAAGCCTTTAACTAAGCTATCTAGAGTGTACCATGACAGGCCATGGCTATCTAGATCAAAATAACTAAAAGTACTAACTCAAGCTAGATGAAAATCTAAATGAGCATCCTCCGAAAGTAGTGGAGGACTCACCAATCAATTGGATATGAATAGATCCTCAACGATGCGCATGCTGATGATCTCTAACACCTATCTCTTGATCATGGAACGATGCAATCCCAAATGGATGTTAGTACATGGAATATAGTGGTATGTAAAATATCTGAGAGAAACAGATATAGATGGAATAACATAACTCAAAATTCTCAATCAACATGTCAAGTGTCCATCTAAAGTAAGAATAAAGAATAGACGATAGCCCATCAATACTAATCTAAATCAATCTAATCCAATGAAGTTAGTATATTATCTGTTTGGGACTTATCTAGGTGTTTCTCTTATGCGACAACAATCACTTATGGGCCTGTGATTATACAACAATCCTGTTGATACTGCCACAGCCATTCAATACCTTGTCGTGGTAAGAACAAATCGAACTCATAATGGATCTGGCAGTCATGTCCTCTATTCTTTCAAGGACACTTGATTATGAGGGGACATCCGTCTTAAAGGTTCAATCCTCTCCTATGTTTGGCAACATAGTTAATTATTTCTAGTTGGACATACTCTCACTCAATTCGGTGTTCGATACTCCTCCCAAGACTCAATGCTCATAAATAATCAGTCTCAATCAATCCAATCAATGAGTCTCATATGGACTCATAGCAATCCATCAACCTTTTTTCAAAATTGAATTAAACAATCACATCGGAAGACATTACATTTAGACCAATCTTTTAGAGTTCAATCAAGAAGACTCTTAGGACACTAAGTTCTATCAACCTATCATCATGCTCGTATCACAATCACAATCAACATTCTCAAATCAAAGCTCTAAACTCAATCCCTAAGTTCATTAATGCATTCTTTTACAAAGTAAAATGTAGGGTTTGCAAAATAACTCATGTAAAAGTATTTATTAAGTAAGTCAACTTTATGAAGATCATCAACATGTGAAAATACATAGAATGTATAAAATTTACAAGAAAACATCATGGAAAACATGCATAAAGGTCAACACTTTCATAATCTCTCTATTACCATCGATAGGGGCACATGGGAGAACAATCCTATGCTTTAGGTTAGCCTTACATGACTAGATTCAAAGAACAGCCAGCTCTTAGAGAATCTCTACTCACGTGCTTGGAACCCTAGCTTTCTCCCCTTCGTGGATGCTCTCTAGAGTTTCTGAGTATTTTTTTAGGAGTAATACCCCTAGGGTACTGATAAGGGGTCTAAAACAAGTCCAAAACGTCATGACTTTTTATTAAAAAGGATGGGAAAAGACAAAATTATCCCTCAAGAAAAACTGCTGAAATGGACCACGAAACCCCTTTTTATGACTCGTGAAACACGATACGAGTTGTGGTCCTCTCTCGTGAAAAGAAGATCAAAATTGTCAATTTTTGATTCTCATTCTATGATCCATCAGATGACTCATGGAACATGTTTCGAGTCATCTTTTCTCTCGTAGAACCTGGATCAAAGTTATGGGTTTTTGGATCTTGTTCCACGAATTGATAAACAACCTGTGGAATGGGTTATGAGTCATGTTCCATCTCGTTGACTCCCTTCATTACTTCGCAAAAAATTTTCAACTCCGGAACACCTTTCACGACCTAGTTTATAGGTCATACTCCACACTACGGCTTGTAAATCCTCTGGTAGAACCAGTTCTGAGAACCTGTGTCACTTTCATAATTTTTGGGGTGTTACAACTCAATATTAGTTATTATCCAGGAAAGCAAAGGAAGATTATTATAGAGAAAAATCCTCTTCTTTTGGATTTGATTTCATAGATTTGGTTGTTGCTACTCCAAAAGATAAAAAAAATTTCTATGTCATGTCTCAAAAAAAATGTTGGACTGATGATGTATTTAAATATATCTGATTCATATCTTTTACGCATAATTGATACATAGTCATGTGTATTTATATTTTTTATGTATCTAACACATATTATTATTGATTTTCATTAGATTCTCTGTGGAGCACATTGATGTAGGCTTCTACTATCTCCAAAAGAAGGCAAAGCATAGAATATCCAGTCAATACAAATACACTATCACCAATTGCTTATTCAATTCATACATCAGTAGTCCACATAATAGGTACTGTAATAGTCCAAGTGAAGCAAATATTAGTACACAAGAAGACAGGGCAATTGGTGCGGTTGTATCTGAATTTGAGAAATCACTGTTAAATATGATCAAAGGATTTTCCATCCCTGTCGGTTTACCTTGGCATCAAGTTGATGAAGTTTACATGCATATAAATTTTGGTGGTGAATTCCATCAGGTACTTGCTATTGTTGTCTTGAAAAAAGAGAGACTTATTTGTATATATGATTCATCACTGAATACACGAAAAGAAGTATTGGCGAGATAAATAAGTTATCTCTAGTGCTGGCCGTGTACCTGGAGAATAGTGTTTTTTATGAAAAATAGGTAGAACTGATTGGTACTCACTATTTTTGGGCACAGTCTGGTTCATACACTCCCACAGACATTGAAGCCGCAATGCACACTATGTCTCTGCAGCAACCTGATCCAGCTTGGTACATGGACACTGGTGCAACGTCTTATATGACTTCCTCTACTGGTAATCTCTCGTCTTATTTTAATTTGAGCAATTATCTTAATCATAATATTGTTGTCGGTAATGGTCACACTATTCCAATTCTTGGCTATGGTCAATCTACTCTATCTTCCTCGTGTCGATCCCTTTCCTTGAAAAATATTTTACATGCTCCCAAATTGATCAAAAATCTGAGTTCTGTTAGAAAATTTACAACTGATAATTTTGTGTCAGTTGAGTTTGATCCTTTTGGGTTTTCTGTGAAGGATTATCGGACGAGGAGGCAATAATGAGATGCAATAGCCGAGGTGACCTTTATCCCTATTCATCTTCTCACACCAATCAAGCTATTCCTTCAACTTTTGCTATCGTTACTCCTAAGCTATTGCATGATCAGTTGGGACATCCGGGGTCTTTCGTTTTAGATGTGCTTAGGCAGAATAAAATCATCGATTGTATTGAACATTCTAGCTCTAGTATTTGTGGTTCATATGTACTTGGAAAACACATAAAGTTGCCTTTTGTTCCTTCAACTTCAAGTACTTCTTTGCCTTTTAATATTCTACATAGTGACCTTTGGTCCTCTCCTGTTTTGAGCTCTACTGGACATAGATATTATATCTTGTTTTTAGATGATTATTCCAAATATTTGTGGACATTTCTGTTAGCCCAGAAATTGGATGTTTATGACATATTCTTGAAGTTTAAAAATCACATCTCCACCCAATTCGAACGTAATATTAAAAGTATTCAATGTGACAATGGTAGGGAGTTTGATAATGGTCCTTTTTGGGAATTTTGTAAAAAATCATGAGATGTCATTTCGTCTTTCTTGTCCTCATACCTCTTCTCAAAATGGGAAAATCGAAAGTACAATTCGGACTATAAACAATATCTCACATACTCTTCTTGCTCATGCCTCTCTCCCCACCTTATTTTGGCATCATGCTCTTCAAATGGAAACATATCTTATTAATATCCTTCCAAGTAAGTTGTTGGGAAACAAGTCTCCTCTTGAGGTTCTTTACAAATGGGTTC
>JAPFFP010047006.1:0-10622 GCA_026153255.1 Solanum medicagineum | reverse complement strand
TTTAGGGTCAACTTGCCCCTTTCATTTCGTGTTTCCTTTGAATTGTACCAATACTGTAAGGTGTGGGGTGTTACAGCATTGTATGGCAGTCATGACTCGGAGTGGAAAAAACACTATTGATCTCCCTATGCCAAAGTTTATGGATGGAAGCCGCAAGAAGAGGATGAATGAAGAGACCGAAGCACCCAGCACAAAAGAGGAACCAAAGAAATATAAGACCTTCCCAAGGCCCCCTCCGCCTTTTCCCCAAAGGCTTGGGAAGAGAAAAGAGGAAGGTAAGTTTGAAAAATTTTTGGAGAGGCTCAAGAAGTTGTTAGTGGACATCCCTTTAGTTAAAACTCTTGAGAGGATGTCGGGGTACGCTAAATAGATGAAAGATCTAGTTAAGAAAAAGCAAGAAGCTAGCGAAGACCTCTCCCAAAACTTCCAACGTTATAGTGCCATCACCACAAAGTCATTAGTGCAAAAGTGGGAAGATCCACGTACATTCACCATACCATGCATAGTTGGGGAACTTGCATTTTTTAGAGCACTATGCAATTTGGGAGCCAGCATTAACTTAATGCCTCTTACCATATTCAGAAAGCTCAATTTTGGTAGCCTTGTTCCCAGAAAGAAGCGGTTGTTAATGGCAGACAGAACAGTCAAGAAGCCTGTGGGGATACTTTATGATGTGTTGGCCAAGGTAGATAAGTTTATATTTCCCACAGGATTTATTATACTTGACTGTAAGGTTGATTTTGTAATTTCTATCATCTTGGGAAGACCTTTCTTAGCTTAGGTAGAGCATTTGTTGATATGGAAAAGAGTCTGCTTACTTTAAGGTTTGGTGAAGAGGCAGTTGTGTTTCAAGTGGGCCAACAAGATAGAAAGAGTTGTGAGTTGCAGGTTGTCTTAATGATTGAAATGAGTGAGGACGATTAACTGGAGCTCTCGGTTGAGTTGAGACTGGGAGTTGAACCTTTGGTAGCTGTATTGATGAATTTCGATGGTGAATTCCTGATTATGAGGAAACAGTAAATGCTCTTGGCGTGTCATTTGGGCCTAGGAGATTGGCCAAGTTGGAGTTGGATTTGCATAACAGGGAAATGCCACCTAGAAAGCCTTTTGTAGATGTCCCACCTTAGTTAGAGTTAAAGGTACTACCCGTACATCTGAAGTATGCATACCTTAGAGAAAACAGCATGCTGCCAGTCATAATTGCAGCTGATTTAAGTGAAGCTCAAATAGAGGTCCTCATCTACATTCTCAAGCAATTCAGAAGGGCTAATTGGTGGACAGTTGCAGACATTATTGGCATACCCCTTAGGATATGCACTCATAAGATTCAACTGGTCAAGGATTACAAACCTAGTATTGAACATCAGAGATGGTTGAATCCCCCAAAGCAATAGGTTATAGGGAAAGAAATCATGGAATGGTTGGACGCAGGGGTAATCTACCCAATCGCCAATAGTGAATGGGTTAGTCCAGTGTAGTGTGTGCTAAAGTAGGGGGCTATCACAGTGGTGCCTAATACAAAGAATGAGTTGATTCCTATGTGACCAGTCACTGGATGGAGAGTATGTACGGATTACAGAAAACTCAATGCTTCCACCGAGAAAGACCATTTTCCCATGCCTTTCATGGATCAGATGCGACTGGCAGAGAAAGGGTGGTATTGTTTTCCTTGATTGATATTTGGCATATAATCAAATTGTTATTGCACCCGGGGATCAAGAGAAAACAACTTTCACATGCCCATATGGTACCTTTGCATTTAAGAGAATGCCTTTTGGACTGTGTAATGCCTCGACCACATTTCTAAGATGCATGATGTCTATTTTCTCAAACATGGTTGAAAGCACTATATAGGTGTTCATGGATGATTTTAGTATGGTTGGAAAGTCTTTCAAAGAATGTTTGCTACATTTGTGTGATGTGTTGCAGAGGTGTATCGAGAGTCATTTGGTGTTGAATTGGGAGAAATGTCATTTTATGGTCAAAGAAGGTATCATGCTTGTTCACAGAATTCTAGGTAAGGGAATTGAGGTGGATATAGAAAACATAGAGGTTATCAAGAAAATACCACCACCAATCTCTGTGAAAGGTATCAGGAGTTTTCTAAGACACGCAGGGTTCTACCAATGCTTCATTAAGGATTTTTCCAAGATCTCACAACCCTTGCGCAAGTTGATGGATAAAGATGCTAAGTTTGTATTCGATGATGCATGGATGCAACCCTTCGAATAATTCAAAAGAAAGTTGACTTCGGCACCCATTGTGGTGGCTCCAGATTGGTCAAAACCATTTGAACTAATGTATAATGCAAGTGCAGTTGCGTTAGGTGTGGTGTTGGGGCAACGCAGGGATAGGATTCTGCATCTTATCTATTATGCTAGCAAAGCACTGGATGTGGCCCAGAAAATTATACAGTCACTGAACAAGAGTTGCTGTCCTTGGTTTTCGCCTTTGAAAAATTTTGTTCATACTTATTGGGAGCTAAGGTGATCATACAGACAGACCACACAGCACTCGAATATTTGATGGCTAAAGTGGATGCAAAATCGAGACCGATCAGATAGGTACTCCTTCTGCAAGAATTCAATTGTGATATGATTGAGAGAAAGGGGTCAGAAAATCAAGTAGCCGACCATCTTTCTAGATTGGAAGATTAAGCTATAGTAAAATTTGATGATGGACTTGACATAAATGATTCATTCCACGATGAGAGTTTTGGCGACCTCATATGATCTTATACCTTGGTTTGCAGACTATGCTAACTACTTGGTGAGTGATATAGTGCCTCCTGATTTGAACACCGATCAACGTTGGAAGTTTATGCACGACACAAAGAAGTTGTTCTGGGATGAGCCATACTTATTTCGTATTTGTGCGGATGGGATGATCCATGGATGTGTTCCAGAAATAAAGATGATGAGTATTCTTGAAGCATGCCACTCATCGTTGGTGGGTGGCCATCACAGTGGAGCGCAAATGGCTTATAAGGTGTTGCAGTGTAGCTACTATTGGCCTTCTATACATCAAGACGCCCATGATTATGTTAAGTCTTGTGATAGATGCTAAAAAGAGGGCGGGGTTTTGCGAAGGCACGAACTTCAGCTCAATCCCATTTCGGTGATGGAAATATTCAATGGTTTGGGAATTGATTTTATGGGACCTTTTGTTAGCTCTCATGGTAATAAGTACATTTTGGTTACAGTTGATTATGTCTCTAAATATGTGGAGGCCATAGCCTTACCTACCAACGAGGGTAAAAGTGTTACTGGGTTTCTCCGAAGAAACATTTTTTCTGGGTTTGGTACGCCTCGAGTAATCATCAGTGATGGAGGTTCTCAGTTTTGCAACCAACTGTTCAAAGACCTCCTTGAAGGGTATGGTGTGAAGCACCGAGTGTCAACCCCGTGCCATCCCCAATTAGGGAGATAAAGCAAATCTTATCCAAAATGGTGAATGTGAATTGACTAATTGGTTGAAGAAGTTGGACAACGCCATATGGGCCTACCGTACAGCTTTCAAAACTCCAATTGAAATGTCTCCATATCAATTGGTATTTGGGAAAGCATGTCATTTTCCGGTTGAACTTGAGCACAAGGCACTATGGACACTGAAGAAGCTAAATCTAGACTAGAATGAAAAAGCAACATCTAGATTAATGCAAGTAGATGAATTTGATGAGTTCAGGCTGCAAGCATATGAAAGCAATACATTGTACAAGCAAAGGATGAAAGTTCAGCATGATCACAAAATTGAGAATCACTAAATTTCTCCAGAAGACATAGTGTTGCTGTATAACTCTAGGTTGATATGGTTTCCTGGGAAACTCAGATCCAAGTGGATGGGACCTTTCAGGGTGTTACGCATTTTTAGTTATGGAGCCATCAAGTTAGAAAGCAGTTATGGTAAAATTTTCAAAGTCAATAGCCAGAGGGTCAAACTGTATATGGGTGATATGGAAGAAATCAAGATAGTGGAAGATTGGGACCTTGAAGAGGCATGAGTAAAAAACCAAAACTTCCTCTCATGTCGCGATAATAAATTAGGCGCTTCCTGGGAGGCAACCCAAGGTATGCCCTTTGAACTTCTTTTTCTTATCTTTAGTTTGAGGATAAAGTATTCTATTTTGGTGGGGTGTGGTAAGTTATGGATTAAGGTGAAGTCTGAGTAGCCTCGAGTCCATAACTTCCCTTATTTTTTATCCCAAGATTTTCTTGCGGTGTTTCTTTTTCCTTGTGGATGTTTTAGTTTTCTATTGAAGCAGCATGTTTAGCTAGTGTAGATAATGTATAAATACATAGTAGTATGATCTGTTGGCATTTATATAGTCTTAAATGCTTTTTGAATGATTTGAAAAATTAGGTACCCTCAAAATTTTTTAGATTTTTGGTTATTGATGCAACCATGCATTTTGATTATCTAGTGATGTTTATTTTGATAATGTAAAGGTAAGTTGAGGCTTGAAGCATGACCTGTGAGTCTATACTTGATTGTGTGTGCAATGCAATGTTTGTTGGGAGCTTATTTTGTTGCATTCATGTATCATGTATGGACTCAGAACTTGCCTTAGTACTCTAAGATTGGTTTGGTGATGTGGTTGATTTGGAGGGGATCTTAGGCCTTTGTTTTGTTAGTCATCCCACTCTTGCCTAAATGACCTTCCAAATGTGTTAGTAAACCCTTTGTTCCAAATATTTGAGCTTCTCATGTACTCCTTCTTTCTTGACACCTCACTAGCTTAACCTTGTTTGATTGAAACATCTTGATTTTAGCCCGGGTCTATCCTTGAACATGTGAACCTTGATTAAGGCTAAAACCCTAAGTTAAGGGTGACTACAAATTGTAGCCCTGGTTTGGGGAATAGATATTCTGCACTTCACCTTAGGCTAAAAGCCTAAGTTGAGGGTGGCCCTTATTATGGTGAAGTAATAACAATGAGGTGGTTAGTTGGGAAATAAAGAAAGAAATGAAAACATCATGAACTCAGGGAGGTAAAAGAAAACAAAAGTGCCTTGATTGAAGGAAATAGCAATAATGAGTGCAAAAATAAGGCACAACTGAAAAAAAGAGAGAAAATGAAAGCACCTAGGGAAAGCTTGAAATAAGAGAACAAGGGTGGATTTACTGAAAATGCTTGGATTATGAAGGTAAAGGTGTTAGTGAAAATGGTTCAAGGATAGCTTTTAGTCACTACTTTCCTAAAATGCCATACCAAAGCCCCCTGAACCTATATTACAAGTCATTAAGTCCTAAAGTAATCCAAATTCACTTTGTCACCAAACCAGAAGTTGAGTATAGAGGCAAGCCTATGTTGTTAGTTATTTTGCATGAATTTCAATTGTGAGAGTGAGAATGCTTGCCCAGTCCCTAAATTCTAAATGCCTTTTGAGTGAGTAAGAGGGACTTCTTTTCTGCGAGGGCATTTTCACTTGATTAGCATATGACTACACCTGTGATTGTGGATGGTTGATGATCCTTAGCTTATCATAGTTGGGTTGTTTGATGCATCTTTGTGTTTTGTTTTGCTTTGTAGCTTTGCAATCTTGTTTTGAAAATGAAAGTTGGGTACCTAAATTAGAGTAAGTGCATGCCATTAGTGTAGCTGCTATGTGTTTATTATTGTCTGCTTAGATTGAGTCATCGCATGATTGAGGGTTTGATGTGCTATCAAAATACAACACATTTGTTGCCTAAGACATGGAATTTTGTGATTTCTTAATGCGACTTTTTATGGTTTTTATGTGCTTTTGTGTTGTTATTGCAGAAAATGCAGGTTGGCATGATTTTGGAGAAAAATTACAGATTTTACTGAAGCCCAGGACATACGAGCTCAACCTACGAGTCGTAGCCCAAGCTACGAGTCGTAGGGTGATCTCTTAGCAAGAAACATGAACCAAAATCAGAAATCTGCTAATGTGGAGGTCATCCTTACGAGGCCATCGTACGAGTCATAGGTCTTGATACGACTCGAACAGGTGGACTCATAGCAGGAAACAGAGCCAAAACTTTAGACCAAAAATTGAAGGCCTAGACTACGAGAGGAACATACGAGTCGTAGCCCAAGAAATGACTCATACCAGTGGGTCGTACCAGTTGAGTCCAAAATGTCAAGAACTTGTTATGAGACCCCAAGTATGACTAGTAAGTCAACCCACGAGTCGTACTTGTGAGGCGTACCAGCTGCCAGCTGTCTTTTCTATGTAATTTTTATGGTTATTTTGTAAACACTATAAATACTTTAAGTTAGGGTTTTTAAAGGAGGAGATTCCAGATATTGAAGATCATCTTTGAATATACTCTCAAGAATATGTTTAGGGTTTTAGCTTATATTTTTATTTTCTCTTGGAAACCCACTTTTGGGGAGGGAAAACCTCATATTGTATTCATTCTCAACAGATCAAGCTTGTGGTTTGCAACTTGTGGTGCTATCATTCTTCATTGCTTTGGGTAAAACTCTCAACTATGTCTTGCCTTTGTATTTTTGTTACTTTTTCTTTAGCCATGACTACTAAGCACCCAACTCTTGGGGTTGTGGAAACCATGGCTAGTTGACTTGAGATGACTTAGATTTATTGAATTTCGATGATTGGGGTTTTGCATGTATTTGTTTATTTCCCTTCATTTTGATTGTTGTTTGGTGGTGGCCAACACCAAACCCAACCTACTATCACGATATTGATCATGGTAGTGACGAATAGGAAAAAGAAAGTGGATGATATAATCTGATTGATGTGTTATTGTCTAATAAATCAAACCAGACCAAGGAGAGCAAGGAATTGTTGAAGACTGTGGTCACTCATGCGCAAGAAGGACTCCAATTTCCTTCCGGTTTTGAGTTTTCCAATTTTTTTTGGACTCAATTATTTTATTTGAGATTTTTTCCTACACATATAAATATTACATAAAACTAGATTTTACATAACTTTTGACATAGAGAGAAATATAAGCCACCATGGAGGTCAGAGAATTTTGTTTTCATCTTTTTTCTCCAATATTATTTATTTTTTATATTAATATTTGAATGATTTGTGGTAATTTCTTCATATCTATGTGGAGTTAAACTTCTCGTTCTAAGATTATGGTAGCTAATAAGATGATTGTTTAATCATTATTGATTCGAAATATTTGTTTATCATATTAGTTGTTCTTATATTCCTTTAATCTATATTTCATAGTCTAGCCAACCATGGAATAAATTTTTTGTTCACTCTGGATTCGAGAGATGTTGGAATAAATAGCACACAGCAGTATAAGGAGCTCGTTCGACTAGGAAACTAGATTGATTCATGTAAGGGAGACTCGTGAAAACTACCTTACACCTTGCTTGGTTCAAATACACGAAGATAACATTAAAGCACTTTTATTAATGTGTCTATCCCCGCTCAACGATGTAGTTAGGCAGTTAATAATGGTAGGTCGACAGAGGCGTGAAACCCTGTTTTGATAATTTTAATCCTGTTAATCAGCAACTAGATAATCAAATATTTTGACGAAATTGATGTTAAACATGATTATTAGCTAATCAATAATCTTAGATCGATTATTTCATTGATTCTGTAAAAATATCTCTTTTAGTTAATTGTTCACCGCTTAAATAAATAATTACAATTAATATAACATAACAAATAATTAATCGACAAGTCCTTTGGGTTCGACATTCAACTTCTGAAATGAGCCACTATATAACTTGGGTTGACCATGTACACTTGCGTATACTAGGGAAGCAACAAGTTTTTTGTAGGGTAAAATCACAAAAAAAAGGTGGTAAGTTGGTAATGAGGAGAAAAAGAAGAAAATCATGTACCGGGTACAAGAAAAAGAAAATGATACCTTAGGGTGAGAATTAAAGCAAAATGATACAATAAGGAAAAAGCTAAAAAAATGAGAAGAAAATACCCAGAAAAGCATGAATGTTGAAAAAGGGAGAATAAGGTTGGAAATGTTGGATTTGGTAAGGTGAAAGTGTTGAAATACGTAGTTCAAGTATAGCTTCTAGTCACTATTTTTCCAAAATGTCATACCAAAGCTCCCTGACCCTATGTTACAAGCCTAGAAAGTGCTACAATGATCCTAGTCCAGTTAGTTGAAAATCTGAGTCATGAGTATCTGGAAAAGCCTATAATATTAGTCATTATGCGTGAACATCTTTTGTGAGAGTGAGATTTCTTGCTTAGTCCCAAGACTGAAATTGAAATCATCATTGAGTGTTAAAATATGACTTCTTTCTGTGAGGGCACTTGCATTATATTGTTAGCATTTGATTTGTTCAGTGATTGTGGACCGTTGATATTCCTTTGCTTGTCATAGTTGTGTTGTCAAATGCACTAGTTTATTGTGGTTTGCTAAATGGCAGTCTTATCTTGTTTTGAAAAGTTGGTGCGGGTACCTGAGTTTGGATTGAGTATTATATATGTCATTGGGTTGATGACTGTATGTTGCTATGTTATCTATATAGATTGAGTCGTCGCTTGAGGATAAACAACAATTTTAAGTTGATGATGTTGATGTGCTATCAAAGTACAGAACATTTGATGCCTAAAACTTGGATTTTGTGTGTTTTCAATGCGATTTTTGTGGTTTTTATGTGTTTTGTGTTTGTTTTTGCTGGAAAACATTATTATGATTTTGGGAAAGTTGCAGAGTTTTTTAGGTTTTTGAGGAAATTACAAGACCCTTCACGAGTCGCAAAGCCTTCTACAGGTTGTAAAGGTAATTTCGTGAAGATTTCCAGTGTTAGATGAAAGTCTGAAGTTCAGCTATACGATATCCTTATACAAGTTGCAGATCCTTCTATGAGTCGTATAGAGGGGTTTCGTGGAGATTTTCAGAGATATACCAAAAGTTGCATGTGAAATCAGACTACGACTCGTAGAATGGATCCACAGTAGTGACATCTGATTCAATCTAAAACCATCAATATAATAAGAAATTCAAGTGAAAACATAGTTAAATCCACATTTGAAATCATAATATAATCACCTATGCTTAGATTTAAAGCCTTAAAGGATTGTGCATATTCAAATATTCTTAATAACAATGTATTCAATATTTCAAAACTTAATTCATCTTTAAATCCATAGATAAACATAATTCATTCATTCTAGGAATTTAAGAAATTAAAATATTTTAAAACTCCAAATTAAACTAAGCAAGATTCATATAGATTTCTTGAAAATAGCTTGGGTCTCTTTGATTGGAAGTAACCAAGGATCAAAATCCACATACCTTCAAAAGATGAAGAGCACCCAAGAGAAAAATTGATGAAAAATTGAATGTGTCTTGATTCTCAAGTTAAAAATCTTCAAGAACCATTGAGAGGATTTGAGAGAGTCTTTTGGATGAGAGAGAGTGAGTGTGAATAATTGAATAGGGTTTTTAGGTCTTTAGAAGGTCATTGTATAGCATAGGAGATCTCAAAAGACCAATAAAAATAACCAATTTATGGAAACGCCATTAATGAAATGGAGAGAAATAAAAACGACAAAGTGTCACCTCACGTGAGGCCTCACGGCCCGTGTGGCACTCCATGGTTCGTGTAGAGTGCCCGTGAGACTACACTTAGGCAAAAAATTCGAAAATTGGAACTTGGCTCAACACTTATAAACTTTTTCACTCCAGAAGCCTTATGGAAGGCCTCACAGCCCGTGCCACACCACACAGTTCGTGTGGCTAGTCATGGCACATTACTTGGCCACAAAGTGGTCGTTTCAGGTCCAAGCCCATCCCCACGGGTCGTGGGATGCCACACGACCCGCGTGGGTGCGCGTGTGGCTTGCCTTAGAGAAATGGTGACAACATAGCACAGGAGAGCTTTACGGAAACGGGCTTAACTTCTTCGTGCGAACTCTAAATTACGTGAAAAAAAGTGTGTTGAAAAGCTAATTCAAAGAGCTTTAATTTGATAGGTCGTGGGACACCCTGTTCCTTTTGAGCTAAGAGATATGACCCTTTAAAGTTGGCCCTTCTATCGGTACTTGTGAAAAACTTAGCCGATGGAATTTCATCGAACTTGGCTTGATGTAGGAGACCCACAATAGCCTTAAATAACATAAATAAGCTTGAATTGAAAGCTTGAAAGTGAACTTAGATTGAGTTTGGAGGTTCCATGGGAATCCACCGATCAGAGTTAAAAAAGAGGATTCGACAAGCGTTTGAGCGAGTGAATGAGAAGCTAAGTGTTTAGAATAAGAACAAATTGTAATTGAGGAGTTTAAACTGATTTGGGGTCCCATATAGGGGGTCAGACAGCCCGTGGAGGCTTCCATAACGTGTCATCTTTGCTCAAAATTTTCTGGAACCAAATTCCAAGCATCACTAAAGTTATACAAAAATCCGAGTCCTTACAATATATTGGATAATAAGTATAACGAAATTATTTTATTTATTTATATATTTGTCTCTCTTTATATATATATATATGTGTGTGTAAAACACGCACGTTCATATTCATATATACTGGTAGATACTAGCAATGTGTTGGGTATGACAACAAAGATTAAAATGATTTGTTTTTCATTTTTAAAAAGTATTTGTATGTGATAGAAGGGGAATGTTTTTCTTGCCCATTCACAATATGCAAAGTCAGAATATATACAAAACTAAGCCTTCAATTAAGGCATGAGACT
>JAPFFP010047005.1:0-10623 GCA_026153255.1 Solanum medicagineum | reverse complement strand
ATATGATGATGAAATGAGCTTATGTATATGATATACTCTATATAAAGTGTTGCATTAGACCATACCCGATCCGGGGGAATAAGAGCCTAGGTAACCAAGGTGGGGGTTTGTACTCATCAGCCATGTGAGGGGTTTGTACTTCGCCACCATGGTGATAAGGTGTGATTATCATCCACCATGCGAGGGGTTTGTACCACACCACCGGGGTGATGAGGTGGGACCATCATCAACCACCAAGGGGTTTGTACCTTGAAAATCTAACTTGGTCTCTTCTACACATATGATATTCTATATAAGCATGAGTTACTTAAGCATGATTTACTTAAGCATTGATCATACATACCATATTGTTGTATTATGTCTATTGCTTAATATTATGCATTTTGATTATGATACCTATTTATTGTTGCATTGTATCCTACATACTTAGTACAAACGAACTAACACATACTTTTGCCTACATGATATCACCATATAGGAACCGGAGCCCAAGTTGATCATCCTCCTCTATGTGGCTATTCGGTGCTACTCAAGCTAGTTGGTGATTCCTCACTTCGGGGACCTTAGTCTACACTCTCTTATTATATATTGAGACACTCATATTTATGTTCTATTTGACTATGAGAATGAGTCCGGTTGCTTTATTTTGGTCCCCTCTCTTATCTATGTAGTAGAGGTTGTTGGATATGTTATGTATCTATGATATGAGTTTGACTCTTGTCTCTTGATTATGATATTGTGCAAGCTTTTCCCTTAGCCCCGTTTTCCCCTATTGTTGCTCTTTATTGTTTTATATGCTTCCACGACCAATGATGTGTAATGACAAATTAAGAGGTTTGTTTGGGGTTCCTTGGGTTCCCCATTTGTCGTGTCACGTCTAAGCCTTTGGCTTGGGTCCTGACACTTCACCCATTGTTTGATGGCATGATTGGATTTGAGACATTTGTTGTGGTGAGTCCTATCTTCAAGTAGAAGCCACTATTCCTCTACCTATGAAGTCTTGTTTATGTTATTTACTTGAGGGTGAGCCCGGGACATGTCCTTGCCTCGATCCTATCTTATGTCTAGAGGTATTATTAGACATCTGGTAGACTCTTGTCGAATATATATTTTATGTTTTGTATTTGTACATTATGATTATGGTTATCTATTTGATATAGCTACTATAGATTGATTATGAGATTTATGATAAGTATGCATGCTTTGATCTGGAAATGTAGAAGATTCTAAGTCCCCAATTGTCTCCCATAAAGTGAGTCATACTTACCCGCCCCTTAGTTCTTATGTGCTATGTGTCATGTGAATCCATTTTAATCCCTCATTCCACTACAAGAAAAGAACCTTTTTGCGGCGACAAACATTGCCACAAAAAGTCAAATTATCGCCACAAATACTCTATCGTGGCGACCGATGGGTCGTTATCTATACCAAGTGGATGATACTTATCTGCGGTGACATAATAAGTCGCCACCAAAGGTTTAGTTTTGTGGTGACTAAAGCTGCCAACTCTTATTAAATTTGCATGGAAATCACCCAACAAAATCGTAAAATTGTAGAAAAAAGTGAACAATTATTTTGTTTTCAATTTCTTCTGGCAAGCACAATACTTTTGAACTTTCAGATACATAAATAACATCTTTTCCATATTACCTTCTGTCCCTATCTCATTATTAATTTTATTTTTAACTTCATTCAATTTTTTTTCATGTT
Source organism: Solanum medicagineum (assembly GCA_026153255.1). Classification (NCBI taxonomy): domain Eukaryota; kingdom Viridiplantae; phylum Streptophyta; class Magnoliopsida; order Solanales; family Solanaceae; genus Solanum; species Solanum medicagineum. The sequence goes on along the minus strand of JAPFFP010047005.1, from coordinate 8,913 downwards.
TCAAGCTCTATAGGAATATATATTTATCTTATATTATATTGTCATACATATGCACTATAGGAATATATAATTATATCATATTATCATAAACATACACATATAGATTGGATGATTTTACCAACTGACATGACTTTGCACTTGTGATCACTTGGCAAACTTGTTCCCATATAAACTCCAAACTTTATTTATCCCTATCTGATGTTGTACTAAAGCCCACAACTATTTTTGCTAACTAATTTTGTATTATGTGATTGAAACATGTTTATAAGTTTATCACTCTTTATTATTTCACTTGTCTAAATATATATATTAGAATTTTGATTATTATTAATTAATATATTTTTTCTTATTTTTCTTATTTATTTCATTATTAAACATCATCGACTTATATGTTCAATTAGTACTTCAATAAAATTTATTATATATGGTTATTGCATAATATATGTATATATATTATATATATACATATATATATATATATATATATATGTATATATATAGATAGATAGATAGATAGATAGATAGATAGATAGAGAGAGAGAGAGAGAGAGAGAGAGAGAGAGAGAGAGAGAGTTGGTATTACAATAATTAATATTGATTACGTTAAAAAAAGTTAAGGATAAATTAGTAAGTAAATTTTTTAGTCATAATTTTAAAGGTCATCTAAAATAAAATGTGACAACTAAAATAGGATGCAAAGAGTATATACTTTTAAAACTTTTGAAGACAAATTAACTAAAATAAGTAATAAAATATATAAAACTACTCATAATTCATCAATAACTCTATAATTATTAAAACTTTTCAATATATCACTCCGACTTTGAATATATTGAAAAGAGCTAAATCAATTAAAATAGGACAAAGGAAATATAAAATTACTATAAATACCTATTTAGTACAAATAATTGACCAAACATATTAGCAGAAACAATGTAGTCACCACCAAAAGACCTTCTGTAGAAACAATTTCTTCGTCGTAACCAACTAATATTTCAGCCATAATTTAGTAGGAATATTTGTAGTGACAGTGATTAAGTCGCCACTAATATGTTAATATTTTGTGGCTATTTCATGGGTCGCCGCTAAAACTAAACATTTTGTTGCAACATATATTTGTCGCCATTAATTCATCACAACATGTGGCGATGGTGATTAAGTCGCCACTAATATGTTATATTGTGTGGCGATTTCAAGGGTTGCCGCTAAAACTAAACATTTTGTCGCAACATTTTGCTGCCACTAATTCATCACATTTTGTGGCGACAAGATACATCGCTACTACAAGTCATCACAAAAGCTTTGATTTCTTGTAATGTCCCTATGATATCTCCATAGCATGAGTCTTACTTTTTCGTCCCTTAGAACTATATGTTTACTATTTTTATACGCTTCTGAATCAATGATGTGAATATTAATACGCTGATACTTATTGGTGGACTCTCAGGTTCCCATTTGCTATGTTACTCCTAAACCCTAGGTTCGGGTCATGACAGATTTGGTATTAGAGCACTAGGTTTATAAATGGTCCTCGAAGTCCAATATGCCTGATCAAGTATAGTCTTATTCTTGGGTGTGAAGTGGGCCAAATCTATGGGTAGGAGGCTACAAGGCCTTTTAGAAAATGTTTCACTTTTTCATGACTCATATCTTGCCATAGAATGTGTCTTAAGACATCCTATCTCCATCCCTCCCTACCGAATAGGTAAAGTTAATTTGGGCTCATATTGTAATCCATGCAAGGAAGATATTGTAGTTGATCTTATAGATGGGGTCAAAATGGAAGATGGTGAAGGATGTCCATTGTTTGACAAGCTTGTTCCTTTAGATATTCGATGTATTCTTGGGTTGGATAGTTATTATAGGAGGGTTGTTGAGGGTTTCTCATCTATTGCATCTCCATTGACCAAGTTGACTCAAAAGAAGACCAAGTTTGTATGGTTGGATGAGTCTGAGAAGAGTTTTCAGGCTCTGAAAGGTCAGCTTACATCGGCTCCTGTTTTGACTTTACTAGATGGCTTGGATGGGTTGGTGGAGTATTGTGTTGCTTTTCAGATTGGGATGGGTTGTGTACTTATGCAACATGGTAAGGTAATAGCTTGTACATCAAGTCACTTGAGCGTGCATAAGCGTAATTAGCCGAGTCATGATCTTGAGTTAGTGGCGGTGGTCCTTTCCTTGAAGAATTGGAAACCCTATTTATATGGGGATCATGTTGATGTTTTCACCGACCACAAGAGTTTACAATATGTTTTCACTCAAATGGATCTTAACTTAAGGAAAAAGTGATGGTTGGGACTCCTAAAGGACTATGACATGAGCGGACAATATCATCCCAGCAAGGCAAATGTTAAAGCCGATAATCTTAGTATGGTATCTATGAGAAGTATGGCTCGTCTTGATGAAGAGAAAAAAGAGCTGGCAAAAGATGTTTACCATTTGGGTAGATTGGGTGTTAGGTTGGCCGACTCTAAGGATGGTGAAATGCATGTTCAGAATGGGGCTGAATCTTTCATGGTTGTTGATGTTAAGGCTAAGCAAGATCTAGATCCATCATTGGTTGAGTTGGAGAAGTTGGTTGCCGAAAAGAAGATAGAGGTTTTCTTCCAAGGGGGAGATGGTGTAATTCGGTACAAAGATCGATTATGTGTTCCAGACATTCATGGTCTTAGGAAGATGATCATGAGTAAAGCCCATAACTCTCATTATTCTGTTCACCAGGGATCTACTAAGATGTATTGAGATTTGAGGGAAGTGTATTGGAGGTATAGTATGAAGACGGGTATAGCCAAGCTTGTATATGAATGCTCTAATTGTCAACAAATGAAGGTAGAACACCAAAGGCCCGGTAATTTGACTCAAGACATTGAGATTCTTTCTTGAAAGTGGGAAGATGTGAACATGAATTTTGTGGCTGGTTTGCCTCGGACCCGAAGGCAATTTAATTCAATATGGCTTATTGTTGACTGGATGACTAAGTCATCTTATTTACTATCGGTCAAGACTACCTTTAGTGCCAAAGGTTATGCAATGTTGTACATCCACGAGTTGGTGAGATTGCATGGTATACCTAAGTTTATCAAATCGAATCATGGCTTCTAATTAACTTCTTGATTTTGGAGGTCGTTTCAAAGAGAACTTCGTACTAAGGTGAAGTTGATTAGGGAGAGGCTGAAGATGGATCAAAGTCATCAAAAGTCCTATTCGGATGTTAGGAAGAAGGTTCCTTGAGTTTCATGTTGGTGATTGGGTGTATGTGAAAGTTTCACCTATGAAGGATGTAATGCATTTTGGAAAAAAGGGCAAGTTAAGTCCCCGGTATGTAGGTCCCCATGATATTGTTGAAGCGGATTAGGAATGTAGCTTATAGGTTGGATTTGCCTTCGGAATTGAGCTCTAGTCACTCGATTTTCCATGTGTCTATGTTGAGGAAGTTGGTAGGTGACACTAGTACTATTGTGCCTTTGGAAGTTGTTGAAGTTGAAGGTTGAAGAGAACTTTTCTTATGAGGAAGTTCCGGTTGAGATTTTGGGGCAAGTTAAGTGAAGCGGCTTTGCAACAAGGATGTGGCTTCGGTTAAGGTACTTTGGAGAAATTAACATATGGAAAGTACTATGTGGGAAGTGGAATCAAGTATGATGCGACATACCTCTATCCTTTCCAATCTACTCAAGCCTATGGTATTAGATTTTTTCTATTCTCAATAGTCCTAATTGTTTCACTCTGGACTCTCACGACATGACATGGATGCATGTGCACGAAAATGATTTTGATGATGTTTAAAATGATTTGAATACATTTTGATATGATTTTCAATGACTTGATGATTTTCAAATGATTAATTATGCATTGTACCTTGTGTTCAGATGTGTTATGTTCTAAGTCAAGCCTTTCAAGCCTTATTCACACACATTCGAGGACGAATATTCCCAACGAAAAGATAATGTAAGGATATGGACATTGTACGACCTCATTGGAGCTTGGAAATTTGGTCCCAAAAAGTTTTGGACCAAGGTAATATTCCAATGAAGCCCTCACGATCTGTGTGAGGCTCTATAGACCGTGTGGAGCCTCCTTGGGATTACCCTTGTCCTTGTGTAGGGTGTTGGAGCTTTAAAGAGGAGTTTTAGACTAAAGCACGCCAGACATGGACCCCACATGGGGCCATGTGAGGCTTACGGACAATATGGAGGGCTGTGTGATGACCTCAGCCTTAAAATTCCACAGTTTTGGAACCAAGTGAAGTAGGACGGCCAAGTATACGGTCCGTATGGGTGGTACAGCCCATATACCTCCCTGTATGGCTTTTGAAGTAACATTTTTCTAAGTATTGGATCACCATATCAGAACTTCATAGTGAAGAATTTTCTTAGTAAAGTTGTATGGAGGACTATACGGTCCATGTAGAGTGGTATGGACTGTGAAGTCGATCATATGGACACCTACGTTGAATTTTTCTAATTATGGAATCTTAAAGCTCAAGCCGAGATCACTTTCAATCCCTCAATTCAAGCTCATTTATGTTGTTTAGGGCCATCATGGATCTCCTACATCAAGCCAAGTTTAAAGGAATTCCATTGGCTAAGCTTTTCACAAGAACTAATAGATGGGTCAACTTTAAATGGTCATATCTCCTAGCACAAAATTTGCTGGATGGCCCACAATGTATCAAACTGAATCTCTTTGAATTGGTTTGCTAACGTATCCAGTTTTATCTTATTTCAAGTTCAGATCAATAAGTTACGCCCATTTTCGTAAAGCCTGTTTGTATAGTGTTTTTTGAGAATTGACTAAGTGAGGATTACGGGAGGGTTTCAGGGTCCGTAAACCTTTTACGGACTGTGAGACCTCCTTACGAGACCATAGAAGGACATGTTATTTTTCTACATTAATGGTTTTTTTAGTAATTGTGGCTTCTCCTAAGGATCTTTTATGACTTGTTATGCTATCGTAAGACCTCCAAATGACCTAAACTCTATTCCTCTCATTCAAATTCATTCCTCACATTTAAAATTCTCTCAAGTCTCTCTCAAAGAACTCTAGTGGGAATTAAGCTTAGGACACAAGGGAAGGCTCATTCTTCTTCAAATTTCTTCTTGAATCGTCTTCATTAGCTAAGTTATGTGGGTTTGCTTCTTGGTTCCTTTCAATCAAGAAGACCCAAACTCTTTACAAGTGATTTTCATGACTTTTAGCTTACTTTAGGTATGGGTTTTCAATATTATTATTTGTTAAATTCAATTGATGTATAGGCTATATTTATTTATTGATTTTAAAGTAAATTAAGCCCTGATATGATGAAATTAATTGAAGTTATGAAAGTGCATGTCCCCTTTAAAGCTTGATTTGTGCATGGGTAATCTATATTATGATTTAAATGTGAATTTTAATTATGTTTTTACTTGAATTTCATAATGTATTGTTAATTTAAGTTTGAATCTCTAGTACCCATGCTAATCTCACCTCATTCATGGCATACATGACTATGGTTTTATGAAAATTATAAAGTAGGTTAAGCCCAATTATGTTTATGTATATGATTTTGATAAGATTATGATTATGACAAGAATGTGATCACATAAATACCAATTGTTATTGGCTCTTTGAGCATATTGGGTGCTTGCACCATATTGTCATGTGCATGAGTTATTCCAATGCATGAGTATCATGATTATGAACTATGCTTTGAATTTTTAGCCCACGAATGAATGATTATAAAGAATCTTTGGCCTTTAAGCCCAAATATGCATTGAAATGATTTGAGTCTAACTTATTATTGTGGTGAGCCCTTAGCTTGGGTGAGGTGTCTTCGCATATCTAATTCACCGTGTGAAGATTAGGCCCCTAAGTCAGGTTGTTGCATTAATAGGAACATACATGGAAATGAACGTTATGAAGAAAATTAAAACCATAAAGGAAAAATTGCAAACAACCCAAAGTCGACCAAAATCCTACTCCAACGTGAAAAGAAGGGAACTTGAGTTCCAAGTTGGTGATTGCGTCTACTGGATCTACTTCAAGGTGTCTCCAATAAAAGGTGTGATCCGGTTCGATAGGAAAGGAAAGTTAAGACCTAGCTATGTGGGGCCCTACAAGGTGGTGAGAAGAGTGGGAAAAGTGGCATATGAACTTGATCTACCCAATGAGTTGCATTCGATTAATCTGGTCTTTCATGTGTCCATGTTGAGGAAATTTATAGGTAATCCAGATTCCATAGTTCCTTTGCATGATGTGAACATTGAAGATGATTTGAGTTATAAAGAATTACCGTTTGAAATTCTATACCGGCAACCAAAAAGGTTAAGGAACAAGGAAGTTGCATCCATCAAAGTGATTTGGAAAAACCTACAAGTGGAGGGTGCTACATTGGAAGCAGAAGCAGATATGTGAAGTGTTACCCATATCTATTCCATTCTATTCAAGCCTAAGGTACCAAGAAATTCTTCCGAAAACCTTAATTCCATGCATTTTAGTTTTGACTATGTATGCATTTATTTTGGTGTTTATGGATTGTTTTGAGACATGTTTTAAGTCAGAGATCTGAAATTTTAAGAAATGATGTTTAACTTGCATTTTGTAGGCATATTGGGTTGTTAGCAGCTAGTTTACTCTTTAGAGCCTTCCTTTAAGTACATTCGGGGATGAATTTTCATAAGGGGGAGACATTGTAATGGCCTCCAGTTTAGGAGCCTTGCGTGTAGAAAAGGTGTCCTAAAAATGACCTGAAGTCAGGTTTATAAGGGCGACTTATGATCCATAGGTGTACTTATGGCCCATAGGATTAGTCCTTAAACATTAGACTTCAAGAGGGAAAAATTTTCCAAGTTTGGGGTGACCCACGAACTGTGTGACAGCCCCTTGAAAACATTACGGCCCACAGATAGGGCTGTGAGTTAGACTATCAGACATGAAGGAAATTTGGAGTTTGCTGGAAGGTGACCTACATGTTACAAGATGGCCTGTGAAATAAGATATGGCCCATAGGGTGGTACTTGGAATAGGACGCGGAAAATAAGAAAATGGCTAAGTGTGGAAGGGCTCTACGAATCCAACCATGCCATAGGTAGTTATACAGCCCATAATAAGGCTTCATGGATTAGGGTCCAACAAAGTCAGTTTTTAAGAATTTCAAATGTGTTACCAGACGAAAGGGACATATGATCGTGGATCGACCTACGGCCCATAAGCGGCATTTCGTAGGTTGAATTCAACAATTTTAATGAGGGGAAATTTTTCTATTTTTTTCAATCCTATTCCTAAACTATTTCATTTTTGGATCAAAAAAGGACCCCATTCCAGCCTTAAAACCCTAAGTCTCTCATTCGATTCCTTATTCTTCCACTCTAAAATTCTCTAAGGCAAAAGGCTCTCAAGAACAAGTTAAGAAAAAGGCCAGGGTTCCCAAATTTCGCCTTCAAAGCTTCGAGTTCATTTCTCCCAAGTTTCTCCAAGGTATGTGAGTTGATTTATGGGTATCTTTCCACCCATACAGTTCTTTTTCAAGTATTTTACCTTTTCTTAAGTTCCTTAAGTTAATATGAATGCTTATGATGATTTCATTATATTTATGTTGTTAAATTCTACTCATGATTACTAAGTATATACACATGTTAGAATTATTGATGATGATCCCATGATGGGTTTCAATAATGATAAAAGGATGGGCATTTTCGATGGTCCATAAAATAGAAATTTCCTTATGTCTTATACAATTTATTATTGTTCCATTTAAAAGACATAGCCATTTAGTTTTCAAGTAAAGCTTTAGATGATTTATGAATATGATTAGGGTATTAAAGAAGAGCTTTAAAGTTAAATTTGTCAAAGATAAAAGTATGTTGACAATTGCCCTAAAGACGTTAAGATAGGTTCCTAAGATGAAGGGATGATCCTCACTTGGTGGGTTCCTAAGTTTGAGCTACTCTTATGATTTGCTACTTATTATTCTAAGTTATGTTTTAAAAGATTTCATGCGATAACTTAGCACCGAGTAGAGTTGAGATTGGGACTCATTCTATTAGTTGATGCATTACCCTTAAAGTTGAATCTCAATGTCCCTAACTATGTGCCACCATAGGAGCTCTTGTAGGCTAGGCGAGTGGATCCACGTAAGCCCATATGTTATGAAATATGCAATAGCGAGGTAATTAAGTTTTGTACATCTACCTTGACAAGTAGATTCCCCTTCTCCCAATGGAAGGAGCTCATTGAATTCTATGTAGTAGCTCACATAATCTTGTATGCCGGTTATGGTCTACTCCCATAAGTTTATGATTCCATGATATGTTTCTATTCATGTTATTTGTCATGCATTGTCTCTTATCCATATTGAGCAATATTTCTTGTGTATGCTTTAGCTCATTTTAAGTATCTTTCACCTTATATGTACTTATATGTTATATTTATGAATGGTGGCATTACAATTTCATACATGCATTGCATCTCACATACTTAGTACATTCTAACATACTAACGCATATTTCACCTGCATGATTCAACCATGTAGGGACAGGCACTCCTTCGCTGGCTCGTGGCTAGTGCTCAGCGTTCAAGACTAGCATTATTATTTGTGGTGAGCCTTTAATTCGAGACTCTACCATTATTTCACTCTATCTTGTATTTACTTTGGAGACAGTGTATTTGTAGCCCTTTTGAGGCACATACTTTCTATGTTGCACAATAACAGGTTCATTTCTATTTGATGGAGATTGACCATTATTGGTCCTATTCGTTGATATAGTAGTTGCTATGCTTATGGACAATTAATGTTAGTTATTTCACTACTAATGTTGCTTCATTGCTTAAAAGGCCCATAGTCCCTTTTCCCTTATTGTTTCACAAATATTTTCATTAAATGCCCATGAATGCTTAAGATGCTTGAGATGACGTGGGTGAGGTGCCTTTTGGGTATCT
>JAPFFP010047004.1:0-10623 GCA_026153255.1 Solanum medicagineum | reverse complement strand
GAGAATTTGAATATATAGAGAGATTGAGAGAATTTGTATGATTTATAAATTATTATTGTTGGGAGTATTTATAGGTGATATTTAGGAATTAAAAAAAATTAATTTAATTAAAAAAGATCCAACCGTTAGAGAGCAACAACTCTTTCAAGTGGAAAATAAGAAAATTGAGCCTTTGGGGGGCCCCATTCCCAATTACCAAATGGCTCTTTCAATTTATTGATTTTTTTTAAATCCAATAAATTTTGGATTGGTTACAGGACTGAAACCGGTAACACAGAACCGGGATTTATCGGCATTTTCTGTCAGTCCCTTCTCGGTACTCCTACACACCGGATCTATCGGTCTAGAACTGGAACTGGATCGGAATTGACATAGAATCGGGATGAAATCGGACTGGTACTGGTACATCCTAGTTCCGTTGCCACCCATGACCACACCTTGTCTGGGGCAACATGCCCAATCACCTTGTGAGGGGCTGACAAGCCTTGACCACCTTGTCAGGGGGTGACATGCCTGTACTACCATGTTGAGGGGTATGTACCTTAACAACCTTATCGGGGGTGACATGCCCGTACTACCACGTTGAGGGGTATGCACCTCAATCACCTTCCAAGGGGGTGACGTGCCTTGGATTCCAAGTAATAGTTTGCTTGGTCTATGATGGTTATGGTCTCTCCCTACACTAGTATTACGTTCTATAAAATCATATGATCTACAAACATGTTTTACTTCAAGCATTGATCATGCATGGCTTATCGTTATTATACTTATCCATTGCTTATAATTTATGCATTTTGGCCTATGTTAGTTGACGTCTTGTCGCATTGCATCCTACATAGTACATTCAAACATACTAACACATACTCTATGTCTACATGATGTCACCACGTAGGAACTAGAGCCCCTCATGATCATCCTCCACGTGGATAGTCTTAGGCATCTTGAAGATAAGCTTTGGTGAGTCCTCAAGTTCCTATGCTACTCATGCTTTTATTATTTCCTTATGTTGAACTTTGATACTATAAGGGTGAGCCCGGAAAGTGTCTTGGCCCCCTCCCGATCTATGTTTAGAGGTGTTGTTGGAATAAATGATGAACTTATGCTTTGAGCTTTGATGCTAATATGTTTTATGCTATCAAAGATCTCCTTTAGTCCTGTTTCCTGGTTAATACTCTCTTGTGGTTGTTTATTTTTCCGTGACAAAGGATGTGTGAATGATATGTTAAGGGGCTTGTTGGGATTCCTTTAGGTTCCTCATTCTCCATGTTACGTCTAGGCCCTAGGCTTGGGTCGTGAAACCTCTCTCTCATTTACGACTTAATACCATGTACTATCCACTACCTATTAGAAGGGGTAATGACCCATGCTATATTCCTCACCCTCTAGTACAAGGTACTTGGATGAGCTATTCATTTCACTTGATAGTGTTGAACAAGTTATGCAAGTATGATTATTCTCAAGCATGTTCACACCTAAGCATTGATTATACATATCATATTGAGCTCATGTCTATCGATTATGATTATGTATATTGATTATTATGCTTATGGTTCTAGTTGCATTGCACCCCGACTTAGTACATTCCAAGTACTAACGCATACTTTATGCCTACATGATATCACCATATAGGAAACCAGAGCTCCAATTGATCCTCCTCCACGTGGCTTGTCGGATCATTGAAGTTAGCTTTTGGTGAGTCCTCATATTTGGGGACAATATCTACCTTCTTTCGTGTGTATGTTAAGACTTTATCATGTATATTTTGGATACTTATCTATAAGGGTGAGCCGAGGAGATGTCTTGGCCCCCACCACATCTACTAGTAGAGGTGTTGTTGGGTATTATGGTGGTTTGTATTTATGAGCTTGAATCCTATTATGCTTATGCTATTATGAAAGACTCTCTTAGTCCAGCTTCCCTTATGTTCTATTATTACATGTTCGTTATCTTATTTTGCTTCCGCAACCAAGAATATATATGTGATATGCTAAAAGGCTTGTTTGGGGTCTCTTTGGGTTTCCCATTCACCGTGTCACATCTAGGCCCTAAGGTTGGGTGGTGATAAGCTTCAGACCACTAGGTTGTTAATGGTCATCAGAAATGCAACACACCGTATCAAGTAAAGTCTTGTTCATGGTTGTAAAGGGTGCCACAACTATGAATAGGAGGCTATGAGGTGTTTTAGGAAATGTTTCACTTCTTCATGGTCTATGCAGTGCTCTAGATGTAAAGATAAGGCTTTTTCCCATAACAAATTCTCTTTCACTCATTTAGATCATGCTACTACCAAGTAGAAAACCACAGAGGGACGGCACACCCGAGGAGGGACCTGCTCATCAAGCTCCCCAAGGAGAAGGGGCTACACAAGTTCACTTCTAGAATGCCATCACCATGTTAGCCCATGCTATGGCAAATCAATTGAATCAAGGGGCCCAAGCCCCTCATGCTCTTATTCCTACCTCAAGATTGAGGGACTTCACAAGGATGAACTCTTTGGAGTTTCATGGGTCCAAAACAGAGGAAGAACCCTAAGAGTTTATTGATGAGATATATAAGGTGCTTGATATCATAAGCGTGAATTAGGAGGAGAAGACAGAATTAGTGTCCTTCCAACTCAAGGGTTTGGCTTAAATTTGGTTTGCTCAATGGAAATTGGAGAAGGGAAAATCGGTTCTTCCCTATTTAGTTGAGAGAGGCAAAAATAATGGAGTTCATGAATCTTAAGCAAGGCTCCATGAGTGTGAGGGAGTATGCCCACAAATTCAATAAACTCTCAAAGTATGCTCCTCACTTGGTTACTGATCCTAGGGCAAGAATGAACAAGTTTATGTCGGGGGTATCCGATTTGGTGAATGAAGAGTGTCGCACCTATGATTGTGGGTGACATGGACTTATCTCGACTCATGACCTACGCCAAATAATTTAAGGGGTAAAAGATTAGGAAGAGGAGAAGTGGGCAGTACAAGAGGGCTCGGTTTAATGGTGGCTTCCAAGGTTCTAAGGGTGACCATTTCCAACTAGGTCACATATTTCAAGGCCAAGGGTTCTGTAGTACTCCAAACAAGAGGTTTGCTAATGATGTAGTGCCTAACTCATGGTTCAATCTGAGGTTTCAAAGGTGTGGGAGGAATCATAATGGCATATGCTTGAGGGATTCGAAAGCTTGCTATGGATGTGGGAGAGTAGGACACAAGCTTGTTGATTTCCCTTATACTCAAACAAGGGCAAGGATGGTCGTCCTTAAGGACAAGGTGGTTATGTTGATCAAAGGGCTCAAGGTGGCCAACAAGGGGGTGCTCCACATCACAATTGGTTTTATACTTTTCAAGGGAGGCAAGGAGTGGATGAGGTGCTTGATGTTTTTACATGTATGTTAAAGGTTTTTGATTATGATGTTTATGCTTTATTAGATCCAGGTCCCACTCTTTCCTTTAATACTCCATTTGTTAGTACTGAGCTTCATGTGTGCTCCAACTTGTTGTGTGAACCCTCTGAAGTGTCTACCCCCGTTGGTGAGTCCATTATTGCTAGAAAAGTCTAAAGGGGTTGTCCTGTGTCTATATTGCATAAAGTCTTGCCTTGTGATTTTGTTGAACTTGACATAGTGGATTTTGACATTATTCTTGGGATGGATTGGTTACATGCATATCATGCTTCCATTGATTTTAGAACCCGTAAGATTAGGTTCCAAATTCCTAATGAGCCTGTCTTTGAGTGGGAAAGTCATGATTTGGTAGTTAAGGATAGATTCATGTCTTGTCTTTAAGGCCTGCAAATTGATTTCTAAGGGTTGCATTTACCATCTTGTGAGAGTTAGGGATGTTGATTCGAAGGTCCTTCCTATTGAGTCGGTTCCGGTGGTCAATGAGTTTCTTGATGTCTTTCCCGATGAGCTTCCTGGTGTTCCTCCCGAGGGGGAAATAGACTTTGGTATAGACCTTCTCCCCCATACACAACTCCTTATCATATGGCCTAGATGGAGTTAAAGGAGTTGAAGGACCAATTGAAGGATTTATTGGAGAAGGGTTTCATAAGGCCTAGCAAGTGACCTTAGGGTGCACCAGTATTGTTTGTAAGAAAGAAAGATGGCTCACTTAGAATGTGCATTGACTACTGCAACTCAATAAGGTTACCATAAAGAACAAGTATCCTCTACCAAGGATAGATGACCTATTTGATCAACTAGAAGGGGCTAGTCATCTTTCTAAGATTGATCTTCAGTCCGGATACCACCAAGTAAGGGTGACAGAGTGTAATATTCCCAAAATGGCTTTCCAGACTAGGTATGGGCATTTTGAATTTGTGGTGATGTCATTAGGTTTAACTAATGCACCAAAGATATTTGTGGATCCTATAAATAGGATCTTTAAATCCTACCTTGATATGTTTGTGTAGTCTTCATAGATGATATATTGATTTATTCTCAAAGTGAAGAAGAATATGTGAATCATTTGAGGGTGATGTTGCAAATTTTGAGGGATGACAAAATGTTTTCTAAATATGAAAAGTGTGAATTTTGGTTGAAAGAGGTTGCATTCCTAGGGCATGTGGTGTCGAGTTATGGCATAAAAGTGAATTCTAAGAAGACAGCGATGATAAGGAATTGGCCTAGGCCCTTGACTTTGATGGATATTTGGAGTTTCTTGGGTTTGGCGGGTTACTACTTGATGTTTGTTAATGGTTACTCATCTATTGCTTCCCCTATGACAAAGTTGATCCAAAAGAATGCAAAATTTGTGTGGACCGATGAATCTGAAAAGAGTTTTCAAACTTTAAAAGACAAGCTTGTCTCCGCTCCTATTTTGGCTTTACCGAAAGGGCTAGAGGTGTTTGTGGTTTATTGTGATGCCTCAAGAATTGGTTTGGGGTGTGTTTTGATGCAAAATGTCAAGGTTGTAGCATATACCTCTAGACAACTTAAGGTGCATGAGCAGAATTATCCCACCCATAATCTTGAATTGGCGGTTGTGGTGTTTTCTTTGAAATTTTGGCATTATTACTTGTATGGGGTTCATGTAGATGTGTTTACCAACCACAAGAGTCTCCAATATGTGTTCACACAAAAAGATTTTAACTTGAAACAAAGGAGGTGGTTAGAACTCCTTAAGGATTATGACATAAGTGTGCACTATCATCCTGACAAAGCTAATGTTGTGGCCGATGCTCTAAGTAAAGTGTCCATGGGTAGTCTAGCTCATATTGGTGTTGGTAACATGGAGGTGGCTAGAGAAGTTCCCCGGTTGGCTAGGTTGGGGGTTTAGGTTGAATGAAGTTGAAGATGGTGGTGTAGTGGTTGTTGATGGTTCCAAATCTTATTTGATTGAGGAAGTCAAGTCGAAACAAGACATTGACCCTGCCTTGCTAGAATTGAAGTCTTTGGTGAAGGATGGTAAAGTGGAGGTTTTCTCCCAAGGGGGAGATTGTTCCCTTAGGTACCAAGGTAAGTTGTGTGCCTAATGTTGATGACTTGAGGGAATTGATATTGAAGGAGGCCCAAAATTCAACCTATTCTATTCACCCCAGTTCCACAAAAATGTATAGAGACTTGAGGAAGTTTATTGGTGTGGTGGTATGAAGAGGGATATTGCCAAGTTTGTAGCCGGTTATCAAAATTGCCAATAAGTGAAAGCCGAACATCAAAGGCCGTGTGGCCTAGCCCAAGACATAGAAATTCCTACCGGAAGTGGGAAGAGATCAACATGGATTTTGTGATTGGTTTGCCTAAGACTATGAAACACTTTGATTCTATTTGGGTTATTGTGGATATAATGACAAAGTCGGCTCACTTTTTATCGATTACAACGACTTATGGTGCTGAAGATTATGCCAAGTTGTACATTCATGAGTTGGTTAGATTCCATGGGGTACCCTTGTCAATCATTTCGGATCGTGGTGCTCAATTCACTTCTCATTTTTGGAGGTCCTTCCAAAGGGGTCTTGGTACCAAGGTAAAGCTTAGCACAACCTTTCATCCTCAAACGGATGCCCTAGCCAAAAGGACTATCCAAACTTTTGAGGATATGGTTAGGGCTTGTATTTTGGAGTTCAAGGATAGTTGGGATGAATATCTTCCACTTATTGAGTTTGCTTATAATAATAGCTACCACTCTAGTATCGGCATGGCTCCATTTGAAGCTCTATATGGTAGGCATTGTACATCCCCGATTGGGTGGTTTGATATGGGGGAGATGGCTTTATCAGGTCCGTATTTTGTTATGGAAGCTTTGGAGAAGGTAAGGTTGATAAGGGAGAAAATAAAGATGGATCAAAGTAGACAAAAGTCTTATTCCAATGTGAGGAGAAGAGATCATGAGTTTAATATTGATAATTGGGTTTACTTGAAGGTCTCACCCCTGAAAGGTGTGGTCTGGTTTGGTAAGAAAGGGAAATTGAGCCCATGGTTTGTGGGACCTTATAGAATTTTGAGGAAGATTGTCAAGGTTGCATATAAATTGGAGTTGCCTATAGATATGAATATGGTTCATCCGGTTTTCAATGTGTCTATTTTAAGGAAATGTGTTGGTGACCCAAGTGTTATAGTGCTCTTAGGGGTGGTGGGTGTTTTGGAGGATATCATGACCTATGAGGAGGTCTCGGTAGAAATATTAGATAGACAAGTGAAAAGGTTGAGGAACAAGGATGTAGCATCTGTTAAGGTCCTTTAGAGGAATCAACAAGTTGAAAGTGTCACATAGAAAGCCGAAGTAGACATGAAAAAGTGATATCCATACCTCTTCCACTCTACTGAAGCCGAAGGTAATAAATTAAGTCTCATCTATGATTTCATGTCTTAGGTTTCGGCCCTCTTGTCATTTTTACATCCATTCATGTTCATGGTAACAAGTTTATGGTGATTATTGACATTCATGTTGAGACTTTTTGAAAATAATGCTTAAGTGCATTTGTTGCATTCATGTCAGGCTAAAATCTTCATAATTACTTCTCTTACGCATGTTTCTTTGACATTCGGGGACGAATGTTCCTAAGGGGGAGATATTGAAATACCCCTCATGTGCTTCGGAATGCCCCATATTGTAATTTTCATATATCTCAAAATCCGTGCGTGATTTCAGAAATCCGACTTCATATTCTTGATCGGGGGAAAAATTGAGTGGGAAATGGGTATAACCCGGACTAGTGTAAGTTGGTGCTTTGAGTTTGGTCCTTGTCGTGCCAGGGGCGCAGACCAGCGCATTTGTGCCCTATTTTCCAACTTAGTTTAAGGGCACTGGGGTCATAGCCCAATACCCATTTAAACATGAAATCTTCCATACTTAGCCATTTTTCAACTCTATAATTCACAAAACCCCCTCTAAAACCTCTCCAAGACTATCAAATCTCTCATTCAAATCCCCGGATTTCAAGTTAAATTTTGGAATCCAAGAACTCATCTCAAGTTTCAAGTCTCGGTTTCAAGTCTCATCCAAGTTCATTTCAAGAAATTTAAGGTTTAAAGTATGTGGGTCTTCATCCATAAGTCCTTTCACCAATGGAGCCTAACCTTCTCTTTTTTTGAAAATTGAATGTTTTCAAGTTGTGTTATTCATGGGTGTCGCTTATTATGAACTATGAACGTAAATTATGTCTGGGTTTATCAATTATTGATTAATAATGCATGAATATCTGTTTTAGTCCCATATTGAAACGACCCCAGAAAGTGCCCAAAAATGTGCCTCGGAAGTGCCCGGAATCGTAAATTCTAGATATCTCAAAATTCATGCATGATATCGAAAATCCGACTTGATATTCTTGTTTAGGTAGTCAAACTGAGTGGGAAATGGGTCTAACCCCAATTTAAGTCCAATCATATCAAAATTTGGCAAAATGCGATTTCCAGTAAGCACTACGTGATGCTGGCGCTACGCGGCAGTGTTCCATTTCAGTGTATTTTTTTAGTTTGGTCCAAGGCTTTTAGGTTTTAGGCCCAAGCCTTCCCATACGTGAAAATACCTATACTTAGCCATATTTCACCCTCATATCATCCAAGACATTCCCCAATACTCACTCAAACACTTAGACTAACATTTCTCTCAAAATTCAAGTCCTAAAACCCAATCCGAATCTAAGGATTTTACTTAAGCTTTAAGTCTCCATCTCCAATCTTCATCAAGCTATTCTCCAAAGCTAAGGTTTATGGGTTTCTTTTAGGGGTTCCTTCCACTCATGATGTCCAAGCTTCCTTTTTACCTAAAATTACATGACTTAAAGTTGATTTACTCATGGGTCTTATTTCTTATGAAATTCACTGCACATTATGTTGGGATTTATGAAATTGTGACTATTTTACTATGTTTTGAGCTATCAATCAAAGATCTATTATGAGATTGATGAAGAGTTTTGATATATATTGCTTGAGGGTGTTACCAACTCTTGAATTGCATGGTTTTACACTAGCACCACATGCCCGCCAAGTGTTTGATAAAATGTCCGGTTATGGTTTCTTGAGGAATTGAAGGTCCAATGCATGTCTTATGAGTTGAACGACTATATGATAATGAAAGGAATGTATCTATATGATGTTCTTTTGTATAGTGTTGAAAATTGACCATGCCATACCGGGAGGTTATACCCCGATCACCAAGGGTGGTAGGGTGAGACGATCCACCAACCTTGTCGAGGGGTTTGTATCTTGATAACCATGTCAAGGGGCTTGTACCTCTGTCACCAAGGGTGGTAGAGTGCGATGATCTACCAACCATGTTGAGGGGTTTGTACCTTGATAACCACATTGGGGGGTTTGTACCTCGATCACCAAGGTTGGTAGGTGCGACGATCCACCAACCAATTGATGGTGTTGGTACCTCAATCACCAAGGGTGGTAGGGTGCGACGATCCACCAATATGTCATGGTCTCTTCTTACACATGTATTATCTTCTATATAAGCATGATTTTACTTAAGCGTTGTTCATACATGCCATATTGCTATTATGCTATCTATTGAGTATTAATATGCATTTTGCCTATGTTTCCTATCTATTATTGTATTGCATCCTACATACTTAGTACATTCAAATGTACTAACACAAACTCTATGCCTACATTATGTCACCATGTAGGAACTGGAGGACCGTTTGATCATCCTCCTCCTCCACGTGGCTAGTACGATATCTCTCAAGCTTGTTAGTGAGTCCTCCATTCTGGGGATGATCTTTATGATCTCATGCTATGTTCTAAGACTATCTATGTTTTATGTAGGTATTGACTATGAGAATGTGCCTGGTTGCTTGTCTTGCGCTCGTTCTTATCTATGCAGTAGAGGTATTGTTGGACATATTATGTATCTATACTATGAGCTTAATTTCTCTCTTGACTCTTGTCGTTTATGATATGAAAGATGTCCCTTAGCCTCGGTTATCCCTATTTGATATCTCTTGCCGATATGTTACTTGCTTCCGCGAACAAGGATGTGTGATGATATGCTAATAGGCTTGTTTGGGGTCCCTACGGGTTCTATATTCGCCGGTCACATCAAGGCCCTAGGCTTGGGTCGTGACAAAGATAGTATCAGAGCAATAGGTTGTCAGGTCCTTGACGTCCAACACACCACGTCGATTAGAGTCCTATTCATGGTTGTGAAGCGTGCCACGACTATGAATGGGAGGCTATAAGGCATTCTAGGAAATGTTTCTCTTTTTCATGATCTATGTCATGCGATAGAGTTAGGTCCTTTAGGGCTTATTACTAATCCATAACCATTACATTTCAGGTTATGTCTCAAGATACTCGGGATAGTGATATGACAAATGCAGAGATTCACATCACTCTACCGGTATTGGCCAAAGCGGCGACAAAATGGGCAACTCACCTCGATCAACAAGTGAGTGCTCTCGATACTTCTAATGGTAAGAGGAGAGGTAGTGAGGCAAAGAGGGCTCATTTTGAAGGAAAGTTCCAAAGACTCAAGGATAGGAGTGACGCTATGTGTCAAACATGTGGTAAGGTTCATAAGGGCCCATGTTACAAGCGCACAATGCTTGTTTTGGTTGTGGTGAAGTGGGACGTAAGAGGAAGGATTGCCCTCATAAACGTAATAAGAGTGAAGGAGGTGATGGTGGGATGACTAATCCGAAGTGTCAAAGGTGTGGAAAGTACCATGGTGGCCCATATTTGAGGAAGACCAATGTTTATTATGGATGTAACAAAGTGGGTCACAAGCTAGTGGATTGTCCATATGCTCGAAGGAGGTGTAAGAGTGGTCAACTTTCAGGTTAAGGTGGTCATGTTGATCAAGGGGCTCAAGGAGGGGATGAGGTACCCGACGTTGCTACCGGTATGTGAAAATTTCCTTTGACTTTGATGTGCATACATTGATGGGCCCAAGTGCCATTATCTCTTTCATTATTCTTTTGATTGCTAGTAGGTTCATGTGTGTCCTGAACTCTCTTTGGTGTTTATCTCATTGGTGAGCCTATTGTTGTTTGAAAGTCCATGGGTGTTGTTCTAAGTTCATATTGCATTAGGTCTTACCTTGGGACTTGTTGGATTTATTGTGGTGGACTTTGATTTTATGCTTGGGGTGGATTGGTTGCATGAATATTGTGTCCCCATTGATGTAGGGACTGTAGAGTTAAATTCTGATTCCCTATTAAATCCATCCTTGAGTGGGGGCTTGTAATGTGGTT
>JAPFFP010047003.1:0-10623 GCA_026153255.1 Solanum medicagineum | reverse complement strand
TTAAGATAAAATTCACAATATTGCAAAATTTCCCAAGTGACAATTTACCTCAATTACAATATTTACGGGGTCTAACAAGCTCATCACAACTCATTTCAACCCAACCCATTTAAAATTGGGTTGATTTGCAACCCGAATTAATTCGAGATTATTAGCTCAACTCAACTTTTTTCAACCCAACCCATTTAAAATTGGGTTGATTTGCAATCTGAATTAATTAGAGAGAGATCTTGTTAAAAATTTTTTAAAAAAAACTTTTTTCTCAATTTGATATATTTTATATAGTTATAATAAATAAAAATATAATTCAATTAAGTACTAAGCTATTAAAAAAATGAGTAAAACTTAGTAAAAATTAGGTCGGGTTGGGTCTTGACTTACTCTATAACCCGTTACTCAACTCGTTGTAACCCAACCCATTTAAACCTAAGCAAAGTTGGGTTGGGGTTGGATCTTGACCTGTTTGGGACTTTGACCACTTATAACTCATTCAAATTTGACCCAACCCACTAAATTGCCACCCTTACCATCATATGAGATACGCCTGTTGGGCCGGCCTGACCTAACCTGCGAGTTAGCAGGGTTGAATTAAGATTTTTAGAGCTTATTTAAAAGAATAAGCTTTTCATCCTGACCTAAATAAGCCTACTAGTTGTGTGGCTTTTGCAATATGAATTGTTGGGTTAGCCCAGCCTGTGGGACAAATTAAAAAATGATTAAAAATAACAATATAATAGAGTATTAAAAATAATAAGAGTCCAAACTCAAAGTTCATTTAAAAATTTTATATATTAAAATCTAACTATAACTTATTTTTTTTTATAATACGTATTAGTAACACTAATACCATATAATATTATCATGTTGCTATTTATTTTAATATTTTTAAATTATAATTTAATTTAAAATATATATATATATTTGTAAAAATGTGGGCTGACCCGACAAGACCCGCAACCCACGTACTGATGGATTGAATTAACTATTTCTTAGCCTACAAAAAAATGGACCAACTCGGTCTGACCGATCAAATTCTAAAGCCTATATGAGTTTAGCCCCGATAGCTCTATATACAACTTTTGTGAAATAAATAAATTTCTCAATATACATAAATCTTTTGAAGGTTAAACAAAAAAGGAAAATCTAAACATGGCATAAAAACAAAAATACTGCATCAAATCTAAGAGTCCAATCTTTTGCTTGCAAGTCTTTGGTCAAAATACTTATAACAGTCCTTATGAGTTGACACAAGATGCCCTCAACTTAACATTGACTAACGCCACCGAGACAACAAAAAAAATTCACACCTTTATGGATCGGACAGAAGACAAAAACTTAAAAGATATATATAATTACTGTCTGAATTTTTACGAATCTGCTATTGGTACTTTAAGAAGCCGAAGGAGAACTATCTGAAGGGAGGTCAATATGTTTATGTGATCAATGCAGGAATCGTAGTCCAAGTAAATACTTTTCGATGCGAGAACGAATTTCAAAGTAAATGGGGTTATAGTTATGACTTAACTCTTACAAAGGACAATAAGAATTTGAGTATTTTTGGTAGTATTGTTGTGTTTGCGGTAAATCTTTTATTTAATTCGACATTAGTAAAAAGAAAGACTATCAATAGTGAAAGAATGATATATGTTTCATTAGCTTTTCATATATTTTAATAAAGAATTATTAGTTTTCTTCTTTCACCTTTTTGTTTATCCATTGCACCAAAATTATGAGAATGTATGTGTAATAAAAGTTCAGGTTCAGTCAATTGATTCAACACTTTTATCTCAAATTATGTATATGCTCTCAAAAATCTAATAAATATACATAAAAGCTGGATTTTAAATAATATCCCTAACTAATAAACTAAATTCCAATTCTTGGATTTTACTGCTCATCTAATAGTCTCCTCTCCTATTATTCCCTCCCCAATTTTAAAAACTCTTGATCAGTCATTTTATGATATTACAGTTGATTTTTGATCACTTGACATGTATGAGCGGTCTCACTCGTTTATGTAACATCTCGCAATTTTTAAGCAAAGATTCGAACCATCTTTTGTATATGTATAAATCCAAACCTAATGATTTTTAAAAGGAAAATTTTCATAAATAACAAAAATAAGAAACATAAGAGGTATCTTTAACTAGAGTTTACCTATTTACATTATATAGCTATAGAGTACATATCTATGAGAATTTTTCGTTTGTATATTTTATTTATTTTTAAATTAATTATATAAACTGATGTTTTACTTTGAAGAATTAATTGTGCGGCAATTAGGATTTAAAAATGGAAAACTGTTCCTTAATTAATGGCCATTAACTCTAATTATGAATTCTTCTTTTTGACGAAACACAAATAACAAAATAATTATAATAAAATAAAAAATATTTTTATTTTTAACTTTTTCTCAATTGAAGTAAGATAAATATTTGTTATTAGAAAAATATTATTAGGAAAAAAATATGTTCAAAAAGAAAATAAATAGCAAATTTATTTCTTTTAAAAGGGTATTTTTATACCCATTAAATAACAATAAGGGTATTATTGGACTAAAATATTGATGGTGAGGACATTTTTAGACTAAACTATAAATGAAGTATATTTTTATCCATTCTACGTAGTTTAAGAGTTTTTTTTAATAGGTATTTCAAAAAGAAATGAAGGTAGAGGTGTGCATCAGCCGGTTCAGTTCGATTATGTATTATCGGTTCAGTTTATTGGTTTTTGATTTTTAAATATGCTAAACTAATAAGATACTTTTTATCGGTTTTTGGTTTACCGATTTTCGGTCCTTAACAATTTGGTTTTTATTTACCCAATAAGAAAATACTCATAAAACAAATATATGACTTCTGCAATAATTTGACTCAATACGATAACAACAACAACAACAACAACAACATACCCAGTGTAATCCCACAAGTGGGGTCTGGGGAGGGTAAAATGTACGCAGACCTTACCACTACCACAAAAGTAGAGAGACTGTATCCAGAGGACCCTCGTCACAAAACCCGTAAGTAAGAACAATTTGACTCAATACGATGAGATACAATAAAACAAATTTATAAATTGAGTGCCGAAACTTAATAATATGCAATATTTCACCTCATATTCAATTTTATTTTCTAACAAAAGGGTTATACATTATAAACCAAGCAAATACATGACTAACGAATATCTTTTTAGTATCAAGTGATGTTAAATTATTAATATTTAATATTTATGAAGGGATTAATTAGTAAATTATTATAGTTTTTAATGGGTTATCGGTTTACCTAATATTCCAACACTGAAAATAGAAACCAAACTGATAATCTGACAATTTCTTTTTGTAAAACCATTAAAAACTCGTTAACTCAATAATCCTATAACAACAAACCAATAATATTCTTTTTGTTCGATTTATCAATCAGTTCGATTTTTGTACAACTCTAAATGAAGGTATGCAAGGGCTTTTTTGGGTCGGACGAATATCTACCCTAACTGCAAAGATGGAAGGAAGCTTAACTACGAGAACCATTGAAATAAAATGAATTTTCAAATTATTACTTTTAATTTATTTTATTATTCGTAATATCAACCACTTGCTTTAATATATTCATCACTTAATTTTTCAACTTCTCTCACTAATAATAATATAGTTTTTTATAAGTATTAAATCATTTTATAAAAGAAAATACTTATTTGGCCATCAATACTAAAAATGGTATAAAAATAAAAGATAATTTCAAAAAGTATAATGAACTAATTTTTTTTAGCAATAAAAGGTGAAATATTGTTATATCATTCAAAAATAAATATTACACCAGTTTTTGAGTTCTTGCACTAGTAAACCAACATGCTGGTTCTAGTTCACACCTCTCTCAGCCTCACTTAGTTAGATATTCTTTGAGTTAATGCTATACATTTTTGTCTTTTCTTAGTGCCAGCTGCTATTTGTCCTCTTTCTTGCAACTCATTCTTCATTTGTTGAATTACCATTGTTTCTTGTTGTCTTATCTTCCTGAAGATCTTTGTGTTCCTTGCTGTCCATGTGTGATATACCATAACCTCATATGCAACAACTATTATAGCTTTTTTATCTCTTGCCCATTTTTTCTTCTTTAACCTCATCAGCATATCCTTTGTTCCATTTTTCTGTAATTTTATGCCCAGCCAATTCTGTATTCCTTCCCAGACTCTTGTGAAGTAGGAGCATTGTATGAATAGGTGCTCAGCATTTTCAAGTGATCCGGAATTACAAAGAATGCATTCCGTGTCTTCAAGTTCCATTTCCCTATCTATCAGTCTTTCCTTTTTCAAAATTCTATCATGTACAATGAACAAGTTGATGAAATAGTGCTTTTGTACTACATATTTATTCCACAATAGCTCAACATATTCCCACTTCTTTGTTATTCCAATTAGTCTATCATAGCCGAAGGTAATTGAATATTTCCCATTTTCAATGAGACAGTACTTTCTTCCAATGTACCAATCTTTCATTTTCAGTTTTATCTTGTGTAAAGTCTTCTAGTAACCAACTACTATCTACTGGTGTGCTTGTCCAAAAATCTTTCCCTTGTGTCCTATATAGTTCACTAATCCATTTGACCCATAGGACTTCCTTCTTCTACATAATCATCCAAATATATTTTCCTACTAATGCAATATTCCAGAATTTACAACTTTTGATATTCAAGTCCCCTTTCTTCTTTGTTCTGCAGATCTTATCCCAAGATGCTAATGCTGTTTTCCTCTTCTCCTCTGATCTACCTCAAAGATACCCTCTATATTTCCTATCTACTTCCTTAATCACACTTTAAGGAAGTATAAAGACAGCCCCCAGAAATTATGTATTGAGAACAAAATTGAAATGATCACTTGTATTTTTTCTGCATAGGATAAATATCTTTTTGAGACTGATATGATCTTCTCTATTATTTTTTGAAAGAGTTGGTTGCACTTCATTTGACCACTTCCTTGGAGATAGTAGGAGCCCAAGGTATCTTATTGGAAACTTTCTTTCAGAATAGCCCATTATTTCCAGTAATGTTACCTTTACTTCATCTGAAAAACCTGCTATAAAGATGCTAGGTTTCTCAGAATTTGCAATTAATCTTGTTTTCCCTAAGAAATGATCTAAAGCTTCTATAATTCTTTGTACTGATTTCTCTTGTCGTTTGCCAAAATATCATCAAGTCATTATAAAAAATAAGGCGATTTAGTCTGAGCCCCTTACACATAGGATGAAACCTGAAGTCTAATTGCCCAATTTTAATTAGTACCCTTGATAGATATTCCATAACCAGAACAAACAAGAGTGGAGACATAGGATCTCCATGTCTTAACCCTCTCTTCCCTGCAAAATATTCACAGTTTGTGCCATTTATTATGACTTAAAATTTTGTGAATGTAATGCATCTTATTATCACTAAACAACATCTCTTTGGAAATCCATAGCCCTTTAACTTTTCCTCTATAAATTTTCAGTTCACCATATCATAGGCTTTCCTCAGGTCTATTTTCATTAGGCATCTTGGACTTTTTAACCTCTCGTAAAGTCTCATTATGTCATGATATATTAATACATTATACATCATTGATCTACCCTCCACAAAAGCTGCTTGTGTTTGGTTTATCAGAACTGGCAACACTCTCTTTAGCCTATTGCACAAGATCTTCGGTATTACTTTGTAGATAACATTACGTCAAGATATAGGTCTACTGACTTGTACACATAGGATTATGAGTTTTTGGAATAACTGCAATGATAATTGCATTTATCTCCCTACAATTTCTCATTTTACCTAAATTCTTTAGCAGCACTAGTTATATCTTCAGTCACTATATCCCAAGCATCCCATAAAAATCACTATTATAACAATCTAGACCTGCACTCTTAGTAATTTTTATATTGAACATTGCATCCTTCACTTCTTTATTAGTAACAGATTCTAAGAGGGTTACTTCTTGCTGCACATTTAATATGTATTCCCCTTTTAAGAAATAGTCTTCTGTCTTTTGTCTATCTTACTCCCTTTTTTTCTCCAGTAGTTTAGAAAATACCTGACAAAGATTCCAGCAATTTGGTCCGGTTGAATCTAAAGCTGCATGTTCTCATCCGCATCATGCACTATTTGAGTGTTTTCTATTTCAGAATTGAGTGAAAATATTTTATGTTGTTGTCCCCTAATTTCAGCCAAGTTAGTTTGCTTTGTTGGACCAACATCATTTCTGCTAGATAACTTATTCTTTTAAACTCTTTCCTTACTTCCAGCTCTTCTTTCTATGCCTCTAAGTTTAGAGGATTTAGTTGTAGTCTCTCCTGTTTCTCAGCTAGTTTCACCATCAAGTTATCCACTTCCTCCATTAACTTACTAAAGTGTTTGATGTGTAATTTCCTCAGTTCTCTCTTCAACAATTTTAATTTTTGAACTATTTGATACATTTTGCAACCTGTTATTTTTTTCTGATAGCATTCTTTTACCATCTTCTTAAACTGATCTTGCGAGCTCCACATGTTGCAATTTTCGAACTCTCTTTCTACTTTATATATCCTCCTCCCTTTTGCACATAGATGGGACTGTGATCACTTAGTCCCTCACTTAGAAAGGTAGTTGTATAAGTTGACATTTCATGCACCCATTCCCCATTAATGAAAGACCAATCACTCTTTGAGAACACTATGTATATTTATAGTTCCCTTATCATTCTATGTGTAGTGTTGTCCTTTTCTTGCCATTTCCTCTAGCAAACAAGTTCTTATGAAGTCTTGAAAGTCCTTTACCTCAGTTAAGGTCACTGCTACCCCACCTATTCTATCATCAGTCAACAACACATTATTGAATTCACCTAGTTTGAGCCATGGTTTTTGCATACCAACACTTCACTGGTTCCAATACTTCCATAATTCTTTCCTTTCTTCCCTCCCTTTCTAAGCATAAATATAAGTGTAGTGAAACTCTTTCATTAGCAGTTTGTTTTTCATTAAACATGTTATTGCTTGATCTGATTCACTTTCCACCTTCACCTTATTTATATCTTCCCTTCATACAACTAGTATCCTCCCATTGTCACCTTATTTTTTTTTTAGAAAACACTTTCTTCACTCGAAAGTATTCGTCACAATTGTTTTTAGATTCAAATGATGTAATATTTGACCAACATTTAAATATATATATTTTGATCATATTAATATGAGAAAAAACTATAATCGAACACTACTTTTAATATAGTTTTAAATTTTGATTTTAATTTTAGAGTATTAGATTAATTTACTCAAATTTAACTTTAAAAATTAGTTAGATCGACTCTCAGAAAAGAAAAGACAGAAACAAGAAACTATTTTAGAATGAAGGGAGTATAAAAATTATACTCTTTTCTGTTTTAATTTATTTGACTTCATCTTTTTATCTATTTTTAAAGGGATGTCCTTTTTTTTTCTTTTTGTGAACTCTTTAATTCTAACATCCATGTGATATGCTTAGGATCACAAGATTAAATGTTATTTAGGAATATGTTTTTACATATATTTTTAGATTAAGCACCCAAGATTAAAAAAAATATACTATTTTTAAATTTGTGTCAGGTTAAAATCAGTTAAATAAATTGAAATGGGGTTTCAAAACTTTTTGAGAGACATTATTCTGTTTGCATTATTTATGGACGATATTAGATAAAGAAGATCGTACTATTTTCTTAAAAACAAAATTGACGATACAAAAAATTTATATCAATTAACAATCAAATCTTTATTATATTATTTGCAACTGATATTATTTTATACAAATTTTAAAATTTTAATCGTCACACCGAACTTCTATGTGTATGACAACTTTATCAAATAAATATTCAATAGTTTATAGAAACAGAAAAAATAAAACAAAATATATTTAAGAATAAAATTTTGATATGAGGCTAATACATATAATTAAAGGAGGTGAAATATTTTCGTGAAATATTTTCTATTCAACACATGTTTATTATTTAATTCAATATTTATATCTAAAATAATATTAAAATGAATATTAGATTGCATACTCTTTTAATATTAGTTGTGACAACTTAAATAAGTTATAAATAATTTTTTATTTTATAAATTTTTTTCTTAAAAAAAAGATGAGTTCCTTGCAAAGTATAATACTCATTATTACTTTTTATGGTGTTTTCTGGAAATATTAAAAATTAATTTATTATTTAAAAATATGATGAAGCATATACAAATAAAACTTAAATTTGTAATATTGGGTCCATTGACGGCCCATATATATATAGAGAGAGAGAGATAGATACATAGATGTATGTATGTATCTTCATGTCCCCAAAACAAACTAAAAGAAAAGAACCATAAAACTAGATTTTTCTTTTAAAAACATTGAGAGTCTTGAAAAGGTATACTATTTTTATTTAGTTAAATTATGGGAATAAATCTAGCAGAGATGGGGTTTTTATTTCAATCCATATGTAAGAAAATGACTCATAATAATTTATTTTTTTTAGAAGGAGAAGTTTATTAGTTTTAAGGATATAACGAATCAAAAAGGTGAAAAGAATGTATTTTTAGATAAAAAGATGAGTAGAAGGATTTTATGAGTAGAAGGGTATTATAGACCTTTTGTTATAAACCAGGGAGATTTTCTTTTTATCCATTTTCAAATTATGGAAAGTAATTTTATTGAAAATCTTTGAGCTATTATGAAATCAGGTCAGTTTAGGTAAGTATTGAAAATTTTGATTAAATTAGGAAAAGTAACTTTAAGAGTAACACTATAATATATATTTTTTTCCTAATATAACCATATATTATACATAGAAATTTAATTAAATTGATGATAAATTTAGATCTTAGACATAATCATCTCAAGATTTAGTCATGTTAATTGTATTGATTTGACCGTTATAAACTTACCACAAATCAATCAATGAAAACAAGAAAAAAAAGAGGAGAAAAAACAAAACAAAAGAAAACAATGGCACTATCATCTTCTTCTTCTTCTGGCTCAACACTAGTCATATGTTTATTTTTTGGTTTGTTAATGACACCATGTTCAAGTAACTATTTGTCACAAGTGTGCATCCAATCCAAGTATCCAAGATTTTGCTTAGAAGTTTACGGCGAAAATCCTCATAGGACTCCTTATCAATTAACACAAGAGGCTATCTACGTTGCGTTGCCAATCGCTTCCAAGTCAATCAGAAAGATTCGTGCTTTACTCAATCATACAAACAACGATAACTTGAAAGAGATATATACTATATGTTTGGATTATTACGAAGCTGCTACTAACGAATTACGACGTTCAGTAGAGGAATATATGACGGAAGGTCGACTTAGTGATGTGAATGTAGCAGGAAATTTTGCCCAAGAAGCTGCTTTTTATTGTGAGAATGAATTTCAAGCAATAGTAGGTTATATTTATAAGTCAACTCTTACCAAGGACAACCAGAACTTGGAGAGGTTTGGCAATATTATTGTGTCTGCTGTAAATCTTTTGTTTAGGTCTTCATCATTAAGAAAGTAGTATGTAATAAAAATCAAGAGTTAATGCAGAAATGCCAATAGTGGAAAAATGACTTGTTACATTGGTTTTGGCATAAATTTCATGGAGAATGTTCTACTCAGTTTTTCCTAATTTTTTATATAGGATTTTGTATAGAAACGAAATAGTTAAAGTTCCAAAAGTTAGTGAACAAAATCAATAACTAAATGCACAAAGAAAAACAATGAACATGTATAGAAACTTAATCAAATTTTGGTTAAAATCATATCAATTTTGTCACAATTTGAACTAGCCTTAACCTAGGAAGACAAGTCGACCTATGACGATAATAAAGCAAGTAAAAAACAAATATAAAGCAGAAGTAAGTTGAAAGGACAACTCAGTTTAGATAGATAAACGATCAAGTAAGCCGCAATTCTAAAAAACATACAAAACTTAGTGTCACATCTACACACCTCTAACGAATATAAACAACAAAAAACGTACGCAGTGAAATTCCACAAGTGGGATTTTGAGAGGGTAGAATGTATGCGGACTTTACTATTACCTCATAGAGATAGAAAAGCTATTTTTGGAAGACCCTCATCTAAAAAAAATCAAGCCCCAAAAGAAGAAGATACTAGTTATAAAAAAATCGACTAAAGTGGGAAGCCAATGATAGTGTACATAAATATAATAAAAGTAACAAATATAAGCGCGAAAATAACAACACCAAGATATACAGACATATCTAATCCTACTAACCTAGTATATCACAAGGCCAAACATCATCCTGCTCCTACAAGCCTATTAATCTTCTACCTTAATTCGCGACCTTCATTCCTTTCTGTCTAAGGTTATGTCCTCGGTGAGATGAAACTTTGCCATATCCTGTCTAATCACCTCTACAAATACTTTTTCGGTCTATCTCTACTCCATTGCGTAACCCCTATATCCAACCTCTCATACCTCCTAGCAGGAGCATCGGTTCTGAACATGTCCAGACCATCGCAATCACACTTCCCTCATCTTGTATGCCACAGAGGTTACTACTAATGTAACAATCCGGACCTCACACATGCATATATTATCCGCTTTGCCAGCCATGGGTCGCCCATGCACCAGCGCACGGTTTTGTTTCTCCCAGGTTTCCCCG
>JAPFFP010047002.1:0-10624 GCA_026153255.1 Solanum medicagineum | reverse complement strand
GCCCCTCTACCCTATCTGTACAAATAGAATAGCCCATTTATACAGAATGGTAAAGGGGCTTCTATGATCATCGACCACAGAAATAGAAATGAAGCGTTAATCCTTACCAACTTGATCTTGTTGCTCCTGGCAACAAACATGCATTTCCGTACCCACGCAAGATACTCTATGTATTAATGAGCAGATTCAATTAGAGTCCTACTCGTGGTTGTGAAGCGTGCCATGACTATGAGGAGGAGGCTATGAGACGTTTTAGCAAATATTTCCTTTCTTCATTATCTAAGTCGTGCTATAGAGTTGTTATAGGTTTTTCCCTTAACGATTTTATTCTTTGCTATGCTAAATCATGCCAAACAATCGAGGAAGAAGGGCCCAAACTCGAGAGGAGCAACCTACCAATGGTGAGCTCCGGGATGCTCTCACTATGCTTGCCCAAGTTCTGGCAAACCAAGTCAATCAAGGGGCCTAAGCCCCTCATGTTACTACCCCGGGAGCTAGGGTAAGAGACTTCATAAGGATGAATCCTCTAGTGTTCTATGGGTCAAAGGTGGATGAAGATCCACAAGAATTCATTGATGAGGTGCATAAGATCTTGAACATCATGGGTGTTGGGCCAAATGAAAAGGCGGAGTTGGTGGCGTAACAATTCAAAGGGGTAGTTCAAATATGGTATGACCAATGGAAGGGTGAGAAGGGGATTGGTATTGTGGTGCTTTTGGAGGATTTCAAATTGTTCTTCCTTAGTCGGTTTTTCCCTCTTGAGGTTAGGGAAGCTAAGTTGGTGGAATTAATGAACTTGAAACAAGGTGATATGAGTGTGAGGGAGTATGCCCTCAAGTTTAATCAACTTTCAAAGTATGCTCCTCATTTGGTAGTCGATCCTAAATCTAGGTTGAATAAGTTTGTGATGGGGGTCTCCGACTTTGTAAGTGAAGAATGTCAGTCTGCCATGCTAATTAGTGACATGGACTTGTCATGGTTGATGACCTATTCTGAGTAAATGGAAGAGGAGAAATTATGGAAGAGAAGGGGCATGAGGCTAAGAGGGCCCATCTTGGGCGTAAGTTCCAAAGGGGTGGCCTCTTCCATCAAGGCCAAGGGTCTTATCATGCTACTAAGAGGGGGTTTGCTAATAACCTCCCTAGGCCTCAAGGTGTTGGTGTTGTGGCTCCCATTGATGTGTGTCCTAAATGTGGAGGGGGTCATAAGGACCCATGTCTAAAGGGTTCTAATGCTTTCTATGAATGTGGGGAGCTTGTTCACAAGAAGCTGGATTGTCCAAGAAACAGTGGCAAAGGACGAGGTGCAAATGTGGTTCCATTGGGTAGAGGTGATCCTCAAGGCGGTTCCCGAAGGCACAATTGGTTTTATGCTCTACATCAAAGGTAAGGGATTGTTGGGGTCCCCAACATTGTTACCGATATGTTGAAAATCTTTGACTTTTATGTGTATGCTTTGATTGATTCGGGTGCGACTCTCTCCTTTGTCACCCCTTTTATTGCTAAATAGTTCCTTGTTGAGTTCGAGTTATTGCTTGAGTAATATGAAGTGTTTACTCCTATTAGTGCCTCTATTGTTGCTAGGAAACTTTATAGAAGTTGTCTTATTTGCATTTTGCATAACTTGTTGCCTTGTGATCTTGTTGAATTAGACATGGTAGATTTTGATGTCATTCTTGGGATGGATTGATTGCATGACTACTATGCTTCTATTGATTGTAGAACCCGTAGGGTCAAGTTTCAATTTTTGAATAAACCCATCCATGAGTGGGAGAGGCAAGATATAGTGGTCAAGGGAAGAGTCACTTCATGCATTAAAGCCTGTAAGTTGATCTCTAGGGGGTGTCTTTACCATCTTTTAAGGGTTAATGATATGGAGTCCAAAGTCCCTTCCAATAGACTTGGTTAAGGTTGTAAATGCATTTCTTGATGTCTTCACAAATAACCTTCCCGATGTTGCTCCCGAAAGGGAAGTAAATTTTGGTATAGACCTCCTCCCTAATACTCAACCTCTCTCCATTCCCCCTTACCATATGGCCCTGGCGGTGTTGAAGGAGTTAAAAGGGCAATTGAAAGATTTGTTAGAGAAGGAATTTATTTGACCTAGTCAATCACTTTGGGGTGCCCCGGTGTTGTTTGTGAAAAAGAAGTATGGGTCACTTAGAATGTGTATTGATTACCGACAACTCAATAAGGTCTATCAAGAATAGATATCCTCCTCAAAGGATTAATGACTTGTTTGACCAATTGTAGGGGGCTAGCTTTTTCTCTAAGTTTGATCTTCGGTCCGGGTATCATCAAGTGAGGGTGAGGGAATGTGATTTCCCTAAGAAGGCTTTCCGGACTAGATGGACATTATGAGTTTGTTGTGATGTCATTTTGGTTGACTAATGCATCAACCATCTTCATGGACATAATGAATAGGGTCTTCAAACCTTACCTTGATTCCTTTGTTGTGGTCTTCATTAATGATATTTTGATCCTTTCACATAGTATGTAAGAGCATATGGGGCATTTGAGGGTTGTGTTGCGAAAATTGAGGTAGGACAGATTGTATGTAAAATATGACAAGTGTTATATTTGTTGAAGGAGATTGCATTCTTTGGTCATGTGGTGTCGAGGGATGGTATAACAGTGGATCCTAAGGAAACCAATGTGATTAGAAATTTGCCTAGATCATTGAACCTATCGGATATTAGGATATTCTTGGGCCTAGCGAGTTATTATAGAAGGTTTATGAATGCGCTCTCCTCCATTGCTTCCCCTATGGCGAAATTGACTCCAAAGAAGGTTAAGTTTTTGGGGATCAATGAGTGTGAGAGGAGCTTCCAAACATTGAAATACAACCTTGTGTCCGTTCCTATATTGTCACTACTGGATGGGCTTGAGGGATTTGTGGTGTATTTTGATGCTTCCTGGGTTGGTTTGGGTTGTGTGTTGGTGCAAAATGGTAAGGTCATAGCTTATGCTTCGAGACAACTCAAGGTATATGAAAGGAACTAACCTACCCATGATGTAAAGTTAGCCGCCATTGTGTTCACATTATAGATTTAGCATTACCACTTGTATGGGATACATGTTGATGTGTTCACCGATCACAAGAGCCTCCAATACATCTTCACTTAAAAATACCTGAGCTTGAGGCAAAGGAGATGGTTAGAACTTCTCAAAGACTATGACATGAGTGTGCATTATCATCTGGGTAAGGCAAATGTGGTGGCAGATGCATTGAGTAGGTTGTCTATGGCTAGCCTAGCCCATATTGATGGTGGTGATAAGGAGATGGCTAGGGAGGTGCATCAATTGGCTAGAGTGGGTGTTAGGTTGGAAGAGGTTGGTGATGATGGTATTGTGGTTGTTGATGGGTCTAAGTCTTATTTGGTTGATGAAGTGATAGCAAAGAATGATCTTGACTCCTCCTTGCTTTAATTGAAGGCCTTGGTGAAAAAGGGCAAAGTAGAGGTTTTCTTCCGAGGAGGAGATGGTGCACATAGGTACTAAGGTAGTTTGTGTGTGCCTTGTGTTGATGGTTTGACGGATAAAATCCTTGATGGGTCCCATAATTCTTCTTACTCTATCCACCCTGGTTCCACCAAAATTTATAGAGACTTGAGGGATGTGTATTGGTGGGGAGGCATGAAGAGGGACATTGCCAAATTCGTTTCTGATTACCATAGTTATCAATAAGTCAAAGAGAAACATCAAAGGTTGGGTGGCCTAACCCAAGACATAGAGATTCCCACTTAGAAATGGGAGGTGATTAATATGGATTTTGTTGTAGGGTTTCCCAAAACTAGAAAAGGTTTTGATTCCATTTGGGTTGTGGTTGATAAGATGATGAAATCAGCTCACCTTCTACTGGTTAAGACCACATATGGGGTTGAAGATTATACAATGTTGTACATCCAGGAGTTAATAAGGTTACATGGGGTTCCTTTTTCCATCATATCGGATCGGGATGCACAATTCACTTGACACTTTGGAGGTCATTTCAAAGGGGTCTTGGTTCAAAAGTTCACCTGAGTACAGCCCTTCACCGTCAAACAGATGGCCAAGATGAAAGGAAAATTCAAACCCTTGAAGATATCTTAGGGCATGTGCATTGGAGTTGAGGGGTATTTGGGATGACCATCTTCCTTTGATTGAGTTTGCCCACAATAATAGCTACCACTCTAGCATTGATATCGCTCCTTTTGAGGATATTTATGGGAGACTTGTAGATCAATGGTTGGTTGGCTTGAGGTTGGAGAGGTAGCTTTATTGGGACCGAATCTCGTTTTGGAGGCTTTTGAGAAGGTTAGAATGATTAGGGAGTGATTGAAGACACCCCGAAGTCATCAAAAATCCTATGCCGATGTGAGAAAAAAAGGCCTTGAATTCAAAGTAGGTGATTGGGTTTATTTTAAAGTTTCTCCAATGGAAGGTGTCGTCCGTTTTGATAAAAAAAGGAAGTTGAGTCTAATATATGTTGGTCCTTATGAGGACTTGAATAGGGTTGGCAAGGTAGCTTACAAATTAAAGTTGTCGAGTGAAACTAATTTGGTTCATCCGGTGTTTCATGTCTCTATGTTGAGAAAATGTGTTGGTCATCCTAATGCTATTGTGCCTCTTGATGTTGTGGGTGTTGTTGAGGATAACTTGACTTTTAAGCAGATTGTGGTTCAGATTTTGGATGGGCAAGTGAAGAGATTGAGGATCAAGGAGGTGGCATCCGTTAAGGTCCTTTGGAGGAACCAACAAGTTAAGAGTGCTACTTGGGAGGCCAAGGCGGACATGCAAAAGAGGTATCCTTATCTCTTCGACTCCACTCAAGCCTAAGGTACTAATTAAGTCCCCTATGTTATTTCAAAATATTTCAGCCCCTATATCATTCACATGCATTCATGTTTAAGTTTACAAATTTATGATGATTTTTACACTTATTATGAGTTTCTGAAAATGATGTTTAAATGTAATAATGCATTCTTTTTGGGGCTGATTTGTTCATGATTACTCTTGTCTAGTACATCTCTTTTACATTCGGGGATGAATCTTCCCAAAGGAGAGATATTGAAATGACCCCAAAAAGTGCCCAAAAATGTGCTTCGGAATGCCCGGAATTTTAAATTTCATATATCTCAAAATTCGTGCGCGATATCAAAAATCCAACTTCATATTCTTGTTCTGGGGGTCAAAATTAGGGAGCAAAGGGTCTAACCTCGATTTAAGAACAAACGATTAGCAATTTCAACTTTCGTAATTTTCTTATCCACAATCAATTTGTGACAGCACCTCGATGCGCAACTATCGCGGACATGTGTTAATTTAACCTCCGCGAAAGGTCCGCGTCATGGACTAGATGTAGACATAAGTATTTTGTTGCCAATGATTTCTATCTCGGTCCAAGGCTTTTGGGTCATGGGCCTAGTTCCCAAATGTGTTTTTACCTATACATAGCGTTATTTTAACCTGATATCATCCTAAACATTCCCCAATACTCACTCAAACACTTAGCCATATTTTCACTCCCAAATTCAAGTCCCAAACCTTCAACCCAAGCTAAGGTTCTCATTTAAGATTCATCTTCAAGTTTCAATTCTCCATCTCCAATCTTCACCAAATTCATCTCCAAGCAAAGGTATGTGGATTTCTTTCATGTGTTCCTTTCATGCATGATACCTAAGCCTCCTTTTACTAAAATTGCATGGTTTAAAGTTGATTTACAAATGGATCTTGATTATTATGAAATTGACTGCACACTATGTCAAAGCTATGTGAAATTGTGACTGTTTTGCTATGTTTTGAGCTAAAAATCTTTTATCTATTGTAAGATTTGAGAAGGGGTTTTTATGTATATTGATTGAGGGTTTTGCAAGGTTTTGATTGATGGTTTTACAATGGATTTTCTTGGATAATTTCATCTCCATCTTTCATAGTTTTATACTAGCATTATACACCCTCTAAGTGTTGGACAAAAAGTCCGGATGTGGCTTCTTGAGGAGTTGAAGGTCCAAAGCATGAGATATGATATGATTGACTATATGATGATGTAATAATCTTCTGAATATGATATATTGTATATACAATGTTACATTAGACCTCGCCTGAGTAACCTAGTTGAGGGGTTAATCTCAACCCTTAGAGTGATGGATGTTATTATCACTTACCTTGATGAGGGGTTTGTACCTCACACACTAGGATGATGGGTGCTATCATCACTAACCTTGATGAGGGGTTTGTACCTCACATACTAGGGTGATGGGTGCTACCATCACTAACCTAACGAGGGGTTTGTACTTTCAAAATCTAGCTTGGTCTCTTCTACATATATGATATTCTATATGAGCATGAGTTACTTAAGCATGTTTTTCTTATGCATTGATCACACATGCAATATATTTATATTATGCCTATTGGCTATTGTTATACATTTTGATTATGATGGCTAATTCTTGTTGCATTGCATCCTACTTACTTAACACATTCAAACGTACTAGGCATACTCTGTGCGTACATGATGTCACCATGTAGGAACCGGTGCCCAAGTTGATCATCCTCTTTGTTCACGTGCCTAGTTCGATTCTACTTAAGTTAGTTGGTTAGTCCTCCATTTCGGGGACCTTAGTCTATGTTGCTCTTATTATATATTGAGACAATCTTCTTTATTTGTCTACTTTTACTATAAGGTTGAGCCCGGTTACTTTATCTTGGCCCTTGCTCTTATCTATGTATTAGAGTTCTTTGTTGGACATGTTATGTATCCATGCTAAGAGCCTTGACTCTATTGTTCTTGATGTTTATGGTATGAAAGTGTTTTCCCTTAGCACTGGTTTTCCCACTTTATTATCTCTTGATGCTTGATTTATTGCTTCCGCAACCAAGGATGTGTAATGATGTTCTAAGAGGCTTGCTTGGGATCCCTACGAGTTCCCCTTATGTCATTTTATGCCTAGGCCCTAGGTTTGGGTCGTGACAGTGACTCTACTTCCTCCTGCTCAGCATGTGATGCCTACTGAGCTTCTGTCTAAGTGTGAGTGGGAGTCATTTGTGGCAAACTACTACCGGACCCATCCCCATTGCCCTCCTCCTCAGACTGGGAGGGACTATCCACTTCCATTGGGGCCTATGTAGTGTGGGCCCTAGTCTGAGGCACATTTGACTCGGGGTCAATAGGGACTCTGTGGACTTCCAAAGATCCCTCAGACTGCACTGTCACTGAATACTCGTCAACCAACTTCCTTTTGAAGGCTTGGATAGCAGGTTTATTTTTGGAGACATTGTACCTGAGAATCAATCCTATAGCACAAAGTGAACACCATAATGTTGAATCAAACATGACTCACACAACAGAATAAACAAGGAAAAACAAAAACCAACAAAAGAAACACAAAAAAAATTGCACTGGACCAGTTTTAGTTCTGAGGTACGAGGTAAAGGTACGAGTCATAGGGTGACCTATGAGTCATACACTAGCCTCGTAGTGCCAAGGTACCTGAAAAAATATCATTCTGATCACAGATACAAGACTCAGGTACGACTCGTATGATGACCTTTGAGTTGTAGCCTAGGTTCATAGTAGGTATCAGACTAAAATTCAAAACAAGGAAGGTCCTACGAGTCCCTTCCTACGCTCCATAGTAGGCACTACAAATCGTAGGTGGGCCTCGTATGGCAAGGGTTAAGGAACCATGGGTGATTGTTTCCTCCTATAAGCGACCACTATAGCTTGTAGAGCAACCTATGAGTCATGGGGGGTCCTCAAAGTAGAAAATAGAAGGCACTTGTGGTGCCTATAACCTTGCCACACAAACCAACAAAATCATGCAAAACAAAAGTAAACAACATCGAAGCAAGAATTTATACTATTTCAAACACACAATCAATCCTATTATGCAAACATGTCAACCCAAGTCAAGACTTTTCCCATAAAGATATACTCATAAATTAAACCATAGAACAACACTACCCAATCTCATTTGAGAAATACCCACAAATAATTTCTCCCCAACATATGATAAGCAAACCAACACAATGATATGAGTTCAGAGAAATCCAAAAGAAATCAAACACAGGGTATCTCAAGCTATGCATTCCAACCCAAACATACACTAATAACCTAATTCCAACCCTGACATGATTTCACAAATTGACCAACCATAATCATGCACTATGCACATATGATCAACATGTGAACACCACGCCCAACTAAGAAAGGTGATTTAACTGTCAAAACAACCTTAGGGCACTTTAAATCTGCCAAACCCCATTTCTCATATTAATTGAATCATATTCTCATGGGTATTCTGAAATATTCAGTAAGCACAGAGTACTACAACCACATACATTAAATCATAGCATAAGAGTGTTAAGTTTAACCAAGAGAACATACCACTTGAGAAACCAAAGGGAAATAAAGCGCAATGAGGGGTGAAAGGAAGATGCTGAATCCTATGATAGTGTACTCACCAGAAAATCTAGCCAAAAAAAATGGTGTAGGTTTGATTGGAATAGTAGAAAATAGTGTTGGGAATGTTTTAGGGGAGGAAAATTGTTTAAATGAGGGAAATGAGGGGTCATTGAACATATCGCCCCTAATATACTAAATTGAGTCGACTATTAAAATTTTGCATTTTGGGGCTATGAAACCCTGACTATGAGTCGTAGGGCTTCCTACGACTCGTAGGGCCTGGTCTCGTAGCAAAACCCAGCACATAGAAAAATCATAATTCATACTTGGGCATTACAAACCCCACTTACGACTTATAGGGACCCTACGAATAGTAAGGTTAGCTTGTAGTGTGTGTGCCAACTTAAAATACGTATTGTTTCCCTCTATGAGGCATGACTATGAGTCGTAGTATACACTATGGCTTGTAGGCCTGCTCGTAGAGGCTGGTCCAACTGCAATTTTCTTCAAATCTTCAGCTTTTGATTTATACCTGCAAACCAAACCTCAATATACACTAATTTTATAAATAACACATCTGATTTAATGTTTTATACATCAAAACAAACATTAATTTTCTACCTAACAATTCAAACAACCTAAATAAACATAAAACAAGACAAAAACATAAATGATACTTCGGTTGCCTCCCAAGAAGCACCTTGTTTAACATCGTGGGTTGAATTTTTCATCTTGAGTAATTAGACTTCCTCAAGATTCAGTGAGCTCTTGTCACCACTTCTGTGATCTCTCCTCCTGTCTTTTTAAATATGCTCTAACTGTTTAGAGACCTATTTAACTTGGACATTGATCTTTCGAATTGCCATCGCTTGTTGATCCACCTTGTAATTTACCTAGATGACATCAAACTTAACTTCTTGAAGCAACTCTTCTTGCTCATCCACTTTCTTCCTCAGTTGCTCAAGAATGCTCTTAACTTTGGAAGGCTTTACGGTAACACATTATTGATGAAGTAGTTTGATCCAATTGGCCACACTATCCTTCCTTTTACTATGTCCCTTCCCTTGACAATCTAGTAGACAAAACTGGCTGTTCTTGGAATGATTGTTACACTTGGCTAATCACAGACAGTTTGTCCATGTACTAATTAACTTCATTAAATGGTCGCCTCAAGAATGTCTATGTACTCAGTAACTTCATTAAATGGTCACCTCAAGAATGCCCAAAAGTCCACCCATATAAGGCATCAACATGCAATTGTTGTCCGGAACTTAGTTCCTGGTAGAAGCTTGACACTAGCTCATCATTTGGTAAACCATAATTTGGCTTCTTCTCCAAACACTATTTATATCTACCTCAAGTTGCATCCACAGACTCTCGTGGAACTCTCTGAAAGTTAACAATCATATCTTGTAGTGGATGCTTATTAGGATTTTTATAAAAGTTCATGAGGAAGATCCTTTGCACTTCCCCCTAGTTAGCACAAACATCTAGTGGGGGGTAGGTCACTACTCCGCAGCTTCACACCTAAAGGTCATGGGAATGGTCTGAAGAGCCATGGCATCCTAAGCGGGATGCCTTGTCCCAAGCAGCCCCCTCAATGTTTAAGTAAAATTTTGGAGACAGATGTAAGGGTCTTCAGACTCTTTTCCATAGAATAGGACACGTCTTTGCAAGGACTCCAATAAATCACTAGTGATGAATTACTTTTGTTCATCCATTGTGCTAATCAGCTTGCAAATAAAACTAAGCAACAAAAATAAAAAATAACAGAAAATACAAGAGAATATAGAAATTAATACATGAATTAACCACTAGTGAAATCAAGTTAAGAACCTAGTAGTATTCCCCGGCAATGGCGCCATAATTTTTGATGTTCACGCTCTAACACTAAAGCGATCGCAGTCAATTATAAACCTAACAAGATGTTAGGATCAAATCCACAGGGAATATGGGGCTTAACTATGTTGATCCACTAAAAATCATTTCATGCATCAATTACTATATTCTCTAAAATGGGGGGGGATTTGTGATTCAAAATGAAGAACAATAATAAACACTATGCTATTTATGCAAGAATACAACCAACTTTAAGGGACGACATAGGAATTGTGTTCCCCAACATTCCTTGACTCAATTAGCCTAGAAAATATAACTCTAAATAGGAATTCACATGCAGGATGGTGATGTAGGTTGTTCCATCCTGAAACGACCCTAAAAAGTGCCCAAAAATGTGCCT
>JAPFFP010047001.1:0-10625 GCA_026153255.1 Solanum medicagineum | reverse complement strand
TCCTCGCTGAGGTTTGCCCCACCACCGTACTAGCAGAGAGTCGGCTCTGATACCATTTGTAAAGACCTGGCCCAACACTGTGAAGTATTGTCCGCTTTGGGGTGTTACGTGTCGCTATCCCCCTCACGGTTTTATCCCTTTGGGTTTACCCCAAAAGGCGCCTCACAAGTTGTATACTAGACCCTCAACATATAGCCAAGGAACTCCCCCTCATTTTTCGATGTGGGATTCGCCTAAGTGAGCTACAGACGTTACGTATCGCCGTCCCTGCACTAACCCCGGGGGCCGTGACTCCACCTCTCCTTCCGGGCCATGTTTTCATGGTCTGTTATCCGTTGGTGTATTAGGTTGACTTTTATGGAGCAAGCAGTACTACTAGCCAACATCTTAGCTGGCTATGAGATTGATTGGGCCTGGGCCATGAATTGAGCAGATACACGAATCCGTTGTTAGGACTAGCACCTCACTGCAATTCCCTATCTTGATTCATCGCTTGTGCAGTGCAACAGGTGTTCCTGTTGATCCCCATCGTGTTTCACATGTAAAGGCCACACACACTATGCATCCCAGCCTGATCAAGGCTGATGAGAACTCGGTAGCCCTATAGAGAGCAACTTCACCTCCACTACCAGATCTACACACCTTTGAGCCTCCGACTAAGGAGCTGACTCCAGCCACCACCAGTGCTACTCCAGCTACTTTAGGGCCATCTCCAACTATTGAGATCGAGACAATGCCAACTTCCAGCACACCTGTATTAGCATCGTTTACTATACAGGTTGATTCTCTTATATTTGCTATTGCTTTTCAGGCATTGGTGCACATGGTAGCCATAGTAGAGTTCTAGTTGCAGAGGCTAGCTAGACAAATCAGGCCATGGGTCCGTCAGATAGTCCAGGGCTCAGAGGAGAGGGCCAAGGCATTCGCTTGTGAGTGATAAATGAGAGAGTCAGAGAATTGGATGCCAGAGTAGATATCGGGTCCAGAAGAAGCTTGCAGATGCCAAGAGAATTGGATGCCAGAGTAGATATCGGGTCTAGAAGAAGCTTGCAGATGCCAGGCCTGCTGACATGAGTGCTGTGACCATGGAGTTGGTCAAGTGCAAGACCGACTTGTTGAAGACGTTAGCGGCCCTAGTACTAGTCCTAGAGGTGGAACCAGTGGGTAATGATACTTTTGATTGACTTGTTGACCGCCCACATGCCCACGAGAAGAGGCCTCTCGAGGGTGACGACCCAGTAGTGAGCTGGAAGAGGCCCAGGACTGATGATGAGGAAGCAGTACTAAAGGAGGAGGTGATACTGAATGAGGTGGTGCAAGAGTCCCTAGCTCTGGCAGCTCTACAGAGGGATCGGGAGCAGCGGATAGCACAGGGAGAGAGTAGTTTACATGCAGCTGCATCCCAGACTACAGAGGATGAGACCGTGGCCTAGGACCCCCAGGACCAGACAGATGCCGGTGCTTGAGCACCATTATGTTTGATATTTTGACCCAAGCCCTTACTTGCTACTTATGAATACTTTGTTATTTTTGTAAGACAATATTTTCTTGATGTTAGTTTTTAAATATTTTTAACTGCTCTGTTTTAAATGTTGTTTTTAATTATTTGTGATGTTTGGTTTTGAAAGGTCGGTTTTTAGTATACATATGTTTTAGATATTTATTTTTAATTTTTGTCTTTACTTTGAGGACAAAGTGTTCTCTTTTGGTGGGGTGTGGGAAGTTATGAATTAGGGTGAAGTCTGAGTAACCTCAAGTCCAGAACTTCCCCAATTTTTGATCCCAATGTTTTCTTGCCGTGTTTGTTTTTTCTTGTGGATGTTTTAATTTCTATTGAACCGGTATGTTTAGGTAGTGTAGATAATTTATAGATGTATAGTAGTATTATCCTTTGGCATATATATAGTTTTTAAATGCTTTTTGAATATTTGAAAATTCGGTACCCTCAAATTTTTTGAGATTGTTGGTTATTTTTGCAATCATACATATGATTATTTGGCAATGTTTGTTATGATAATGAGAAGGGTAGTTATTTCTTGAAACATGACCTGTGAGTGTATACTTGATTGGGTATGCTATGCCATGTGTGTGTGAGCTTATTTTGCCGCATTCTTGTATTATGATTGGACTCAGAACTTGCTTTATTACTATAAGATTGGATTGATGATATGGTTGATTGGGAAAGGATCTTAGGCAATTATTCTTTTAGGGAAATTCACTTTTTCCTAAATGACCTACCAAATGTGATAATAAGTGCTGATTTAGTGAAAATGGTTGAGTTAAGGAGGTAAGAGTGCTGATAAACATTGTTCAAGGATAACTTTTAGTCACTATTTGCCTGAAATGCCATACCAAAGCCCCATGAGCCTACATTACAAGCCATTAAGTCCTATGTGATCCGAATCCACTTTGTCACCAGTCCGGAGTTGAGTATAGAGGCAAGCATATGGTTTTAGTCATTTTGCATGAATTTCATTTGTGAGAGTGAGAATGCTTGCATAGTCCCTAAATATCAAATGCTTTTTGAGTGAGAAAAAGGGACTTTGTTTCTGTGAGGGCATTTGTATCTCATGATTGGCATATGACTAATTCAGTGATTGTAGATAGTTGATACCCCTTTGCTTGTCATTGTTAGATTGCCGGGTACATTTTTGTATTTTAGTTTGCTTAGTAGCTTTGCAATTAGTTTATGAAAATGAGAGTTGGGTACATGAATTAGAGTTAAATGATGTATATGCCATTTTGAGTAACTACTATGTGTTTCTCATTATCATCTTAAATTGAGTCGTAGCTTGAGGGCAAGCAACAGTTCTAAGTTGAGGGTATTGATGTGCTGTCAAAATACAACACATTTGGTACTTAAACAAGGGATTTTGCAAGTTCTTAATGAGACTTTTTATGATTTTTCTGTGTTTTTATGTTGTTATTACAGAAAAGATAGGTTGACATGATTTTTGGAGAAAAGTGTAGATTTTGCTGAAGTGCAAGACATCAGTGTTTGGCCTTTCCTTCTCCGCGCCCGCTCAGGCTTCGCTGACCTATACGAGCCTTCCTACAAGTCGTAGCCTGAGCTATGAGTCGTAGGGTGATCTCATAGCAAGAAATAATAAGCAAAAATAAAAAATCTTCTAAGTGGAGGTCAACCCTACGAGGCCACCTACGTGTCATAGGTCTCAGTACGACTCGTATAGGTGGGTTCGTAGCAAGAAATAGAGAGCTAAGAGTTTGGACCAAGCACTAAAGGCATAGACTACGAGAGGAGCATACGAGTCGTAGCCCAAGAACAACTCGTACCTGTGGGTCGTAACATTCAAGTCCAAAATGGCAAGTACCTACCACGAAACCCCAATTACGACTGTAGGTCACCCTACAAGTCGTACCTGTGTGACGTACCTGCTACCAGGTATCTTTTCTATTTAGTTTTTAGGGTTAAGTTGTAAATAGTATAAATACTTTATGTTAGGGTTTTAGAAAGCGGAGCAGAGCTGAGAGAAAGCTGATACTTTGAATATTGTAGAGAACACTTTGAATATTCTCTCGGATATTCTAAGGGTTTTTCTAGGGTTTAGGTAGATTCTCTCATTAATTTGAAGACCCACTTTTGGAGATTGCAAAAAACACACATTTTACTCATTCTCCATTAATCCAAGCTTGTGATTTACAATTTGAGGTGTTCTTGTTCTTCATTGATTTGGGTAAATTCTCAACTATGTCTTCTATTTGCATTGTTGTTGATTTTGACTTAGCCATGAGTAGCTAAGCACCCACAACCAACTTGGGGTTGTGGGAACCATGAGTAGTCCACTTGAAATAACCTAGATTTTGTGCATTTCTTTGATTAGGGTTTTGCATGTATTGTTTATTTCCCTTCATTTGGATTGATGTTTGGTGGTTTCCAACACCAAACCCCGCCTACTATCATGATCCCGACCAAGGTAGTTAGGAATAGAAAAAGGAAAGTAAATGACATAATTCAATTTATGTGTTCTCATCTAATCAACCAAACGTGACCAAGGAGAGGTTGACTGGGACAATGGGTAATAGTTAGTTGGCACACCATGGTTGTCGACCACGCGCCATGGTGAAATTCGACCTTCACCTTCACAAGAGGGATGGAAGAACCTAAGTTACCTTCTTGCATACGAATTTCAAATTAGAGTTATGTTGTCTAGGGTAATTGAG
The DNA here is from genome assembly GCA_026153255.1 of Solanum medicagineum. Taxonomy (NCBI): domain Eukaryota; kingdom Viridiplantae; phylum Streptophyta; class Magnoliopsida; order Solanales; family Solanaceae; genus Solanum; species Solanum medicagineum. The sequence continues at coordinate 6,443 of JAPFFP010047001.1, read as the reverse complement.
TCAATGAATCATGGGGAATAAAATTCCCAAGTTGTCCCTAAATTTGAGTGTCTTCCCACATAATTAGTATAGTCTTCACTTTTATTTTTAATTTTCTTCTTAAATCATACTAACCTCCCCACAATATAGAGATTTTAGTAATCAATGCTTGAAATGATTGGTAATGGATCTCTATAGTCAAGTCCTATATTCCCTGTGGATCCGACCCTAACCTCTGGTAGGTTAATTACTGACAACGACCGCTTTCTTATTGGAGCGTGAACATCAGATCACCCATATCTCCATTTAATCAGATAAACACCAATTTAAAAGACCCAAATTCAAAGTAACCTTAAAATTCATAAATTATGAAGTAAGAAGTGTTAGTGGCCTTCATGATTGAAAGGGATCATTAATCAATCCCACATACCTTAGATTACTAGAAGAATTAAGAAGAAATTGATTTGAGAAGAAGCCCTCCTTAAGTTCCTAAGTTGAATCTTCAATGTCACACTTGAAAGGAGTTCTTAGAAGAGAGATATTTCTAGTGTTCTAAGTGTAATGAATGAAATTAAATAAGTATGAAGGAGTATAGGCCTTTTCAGAGGTTTAGTATAGGTTAGAAATTCATAGATGACCCTTAAGAATAATCAAAATCATGAGAAAGCCATTAATGAAGAGGGCAGTAAAAAGTGTCTAGGGGTCTCGTGGGAGAGCACCACGGCTAGTACAGAGGACTACGGATCGTAAAAGGTCAGTGGTAAGGGTCTTCTGACACTTAGAAAGATTTTAGACTATGGACATTTCCACTGAAGGCTTTACGGTCCATACAAAGGTTCACTGATTGTACAATGGTCTAACACCTTCCAAAGGAACAACCAAATTAGGATCACCAACCAACTTCCTCAACATAGACACATGGTAAATCGGGTGAATAGAACTCATTTTTAAAGACAAAGCCAATCTATAGGCCACATCGCCAATCCACTCAACTATCTCATAAGGGCTTACATACTAGGGGCTTAACTGGCCCTTTTTACTGAAACATATTATTCCCTTCATGAGAGAAACCTTTAAAAATACCAATTCACCAATAAAAAACTCCTGATCCCTCTTCCTAACATATGAATAAGACTTTTGACTACTTTGAGCAGCCTTCAACCTTTTCCTAGTCAACTTCACCTTGTCCATAACTTCTAACACCAAATCTAGGCCTATTAATGCCATTTCACCAATCTCAAACCACTACACCAGGGAGCTACACCTTCTCCCATATAGAGCTTCAAATGGTGCCCTTCTGATGCTAGCATGAAAACTATTATTGTAGGCAAATTCGATAAGTGGTAGATGATAATCCTAATTACCCTTGAATTGCGACACACAAGCCCTTTACATGTCTTCCAAAGCTTGAATTGTTCTTTCAGCTTGTCCATCGATTTGAGGATGAAATGTGGTACTTAACTTCACCTTAGTGCCAATCCAATTTTTGAAACTATTTCCAAATAATGAGAAATAAATTAGGTACCACGATCCGATATAATAGACATAGGCACACCATGCAATCTAACCAACTCTTAAATATATAACCTTGCATAATCTTCAGCATTCAAAGTAGTCTTGACCAATTGGAAATGAGATGATTTAGTCATCCTATCAACAATGACCCAAATCAAATGAAATTGCTTCCGGGTACGAGTCAAACCAACCACAAAGTCCATATTCACTTATTCCCACTTCCAAGTAGGAATCTCGATATCTTGAGCCAAACCACAGGGCCTTTGATGTTCTACCCTCACTTGTTAACAATTCGGACACTTGGATATAAACGTGGTTATGTATTTCGTCATACCATGGGACCAATATACTTCCCTCAAGTCCTGATACATTTTAGTCGATCCCAGATGTATAGAATAATGAGAGTTATGGGTTTTACTCATGATCACCTCTCTAAGATCATCAACATCCAAAACTCACAACCAATCTTGATAGGATGCACATATCTACCCCTTGAGAGAAAATTTTTATCTTCTTTTATGCAATCAAATTCTTCAACTCAACCAAGGACAGGTCTAAGTGTTGTTTTTCCTTAACATCAACAACCACAGAAGACTCAGCCCCATTCTGAACATGAATGCCACCATCATTTGAGTCAGGCAATCTAATACCTAATCTAGCTAAACAGTGAGCATCGTTTACCAAGTCTTTCTTTCCTTCATCAACATAGGCTACACTACCCATAGATAGACTGCTAAGATCATCAACCATAAGATTTGCCTTGCCGGGATAATATTAAATACTCATGTTATAATTTTTAAGAAGTTCCAACCATCTTATTTGCCTCAAGTTAAGATCTATGTAGGTGAAGACATATTGCAAACTCTTATGATTGGTGAACACATCAACATGAATCCCATATAAATAATGTCTTCAAATCCTCAAAGCAAATACCACGACCGCCAACTTGATATCATGAGTCAGATGATTTTGTTCATGCACCTTCAGTTGCCTTGATGCATAAGCTATCACTTTACTATGTTGCATGAGCACATAACCCAACTCAATCCAAGAAGCATCACAATACCCCACAAACCCATCTAAGTCATCCGGTAAAGTGTTGCTCCCTAGCACGCAAAAGTATACAGTGGCCCCGATTAACGAGCCGGGTTGTAGAACCCAAGGGATTTAAATGGAATTAGCAACTAATCCAAGCTATCAAGTTTGAAGTGCTTTTCGTAAAAATATGTGGAGATTTATGCGAAGAAATTAATAACTAAATTACTTCTATTCTAAATTGGCTTGTGCTGTTAAGATATCAATTAATGAGTAGTTCCAAGGTTGTAACCTTAACGAATCCATTTAGTCTCAACATTGCACCTATTTCTGGGTTCCTGAATACAATTCATGGGGTTTAAATAACCTAAACAGGATTGCATACCTCTACGGGCCTACCTTTATTGACTGCCTAACAACATTGTTAAGTGGGGATAGACGGACCAATACAAGTGCTTTAAAGTTATCTTCCTGTATTACGAATCGAGCTAGGTGTAAGAGTAGTTGTCATAGATCTCCCTTACACGAATCAGCCTAGTTCCCTAGTTGAACAAGCTCCCTATATTCCTGTGTTCTATTCAATCCAACAGCTCTCGAATTCAGAGTGAAGAATAAATTTATGACCTAGTTGACTCGAGTATGTAGTATAGGCAAAAGTAATATAGGAGTAATCAAAAGAACCCATTCGCAGATGTCAAAATCAAGAACTAAATATTGTCTATGCCTACAACCCCAGAATATGGAGACTTAGCAACTCATAGTTGCTATGTACATCATGAATGACCTAGAAAGCATTCACAACTAAGAAAATAAAGATCAAACTAACCAAAGTACCCTTAGAAAAAGGTTTTCAATCGTCCCTTTCTGTTCTTGCGTAACACCCGATTACCAAAACCTAAAGATTTTGATAAAATATATCTAAAAATCCCGTGACTTGAATTTTCACTTCGCCATACTAAAGTTCGTGATGTGGACTTCTTGTTCCAACTGGGTTTCTGTTTATCTTGTTGACTGGACAATTTTCCCATCTTCTGCAAAAGTCCGCGATGCGAACTGTGCCTATTTTTCTGCTTCGCACCTTTTTTCTTCATTTTTCAGCTTCCACAACTTTATCCTAAGTCTGCATGCAAACTTTAGTCTTTTTGCTGCTTCAACTGATTTTTATCTTTTAAATCCTGGGCTATGTTCTCTTTCAAATCCAGGTGTGACTTTGGACTTTCACAATTTGAGCAAAACCTACAAAAAAACACAACAAAATGATGCACTTGGCCATGTGTTAGAAAAATAAGAGAAAAAAATTAAAAACGCCTAGCCTCTATGAATTTACCCTCTAACTAAGCTCTATTTATGGGTATTTTTGGCTTATTCGGCGTATAAATACGCCTGAGATCACCATCCCACACATAGATCTTTGTCCATCCTCGGGCAAATTAAGACACATGCATGAGACTCCCTAAGGAATCATGTACACCAAACATTATATGACCGAACTCTTTGAACCATAGCGAACACCTCTCCAGACTCCTGGAAGCATCAACTCGCACATAACACTCATATATAAGTGCGGACTCATGCAGAAAATTAAACTGCTTGTCTAGTTACCGGCCTTTGATAATTATGTGCCCTGACCCAGAAGAAATACCCATGCACACCACTAAGAACCTAGATAAGAGATTAATAATGGGTACACAAACAAGTCTCTCTCAACGAAGAGATGTCTCATGTTGCTTCTAGTTCCCATAGGCTTGCCCGTTATGTATGACTGAGGCCTAGTTGGGATCTCCCTTAAAGGATCACAAGGTCTTTTATTTGGTGTAATGTAGGCTGCGGGCTGGTAGGATACTTTTATGGATATAGCTAACAAGGCTTAGTTACCAAGCGCTCCTAGCTTACACTACACTTCTCTTACTTCATCACTTTAGTCATCCCTAACTCAACACCCTTTATTGCATCTTTACTATATAAGACTTTAAATACTCCATACTATTTATTCCTAATTTTTTTTAAAAACCAATGTCCTTGTGCATTTGATCCGCGACGGACACTGGTCGCGGATCAACACTGTTGGGATAAAATTATTATACTTTTTTAAATACTAAGCCTTCGGGTGTCCATTCAAGTTCCCTCTCCTCCGACTCACCGTGCCAAAGTGCTTAGGAATTAGGATCAAACACAGTTAATTGACAAGAGGAAGGGATCAGCTTGAAATGTAGCTAACCAAAGAAAAAGGTTAAGGCTCAAAAGGGCTAACTAAGGATGACTTCATTAGGTGGATACAAAGTGTACCAATGTTTGGCTGCCAACAATGTGTATCACCTCTGAGCCAGATTCAGCCTGTGTATCACCGGGATCTGTAGAGACATCATCCTCCACGGGCTCTATAAATTGAGGCTCGATGCCCAATACCGCATTTGCATGGGCATTGAGTGGGTAACAAGCCTCGACCTCCTGGAGCTCCGCTAGTGTGGATGGGCGGCTAACGGTCCTATGCCTCAACATCTCCAGCCCGTACATGCGGGCCATAATCAACTCATCATGGTGGCATCTCTTTGCTGTGTGTCACGACCCAAGCCTAGGGCCTTGACGAATACTACACCTTTATCAATCAACTTCTTCAAACCTTCCATCCAATATCTCCACTGGGACCTCTTCCCATGTCAACTTATCCTCCACAACATTTGCAATCTTACGAGTTATATAGAACTAGAGTCACTGCCACATCCCTTCAACCTAAAATCATGAAAAATTCGGACAAACTATAATCATATTCCTAGGTAATTCCAACCTTTAAGCAACCTTACCAATCCTTCTCTACACACTATAAGGACTCACAACCCTAAACTCATAGTCATCCTTAATTATACATAGTCCACTTAGAACTATAAACCACCATCTCACCCTTGGGAGACAACCTCCACTCTACCATATCTCTCCCAAAACATCCAACCCTAATAAGACGGGATTAAGGCCTTGCTTAATCTAGACTTCTCCAACCAAAGAAGATTTGGAACCAACAAAGAAAATACTACACCACTATGCTCAACCTCCTCCAACCAAACTTCCAATCTATCCAACCAATGAACCCCACTAGTCTCCTCTTTGCCACCATCAACAACACATGTTAGGCTACCTAGAGCACCGACCGCAACATAGCCCTGCCAGAAACATAATGCACACTCATATCATAATCCTTAAAGAATTCTAAGCACCTTCTTGCTATCCACAACACACACTCCTCATACTTAGCAAACAACCTTTCATCCTCCAAGACTTGCAACACTACCCCCAAATGATTCACAAGCTCTAAACAAATCAATACCTTATCACTAGAGACCACCACAACATATCAAGGTAGGATTTTAAGACTAATCAAGAAATCCACAACACCACCAGTGCATAAGTCAACCAAACAATCTCACCAATACTAATAATGCTCACTCCTAATTCGAAAAGACACCTAGGGATGTCACTTACCCTCATCCTCATTATAGGAAAAAACTCGATCCAAAGATCAATCTTAGAGAAGTGACTAACCCATCGTAGTTGACTAAATAGATCGTCTTTCTTTAGCCATCATATCACAACCTTACGGGTTCTACACTCTTTGGAAGCATGCTATGCAAGTAGCCCAAACTACCCCAAGACCTTCAATACATCAAGCTAAGTTCAACCAAGAGCACAAGACAAGGCTTCAACGCAATAAGAACATGGGTCAACCCTTAGAGATCTATTGGATCTTAAGACAAGAATGGACCTACCTCTTTTGCTACCACTTGACAACCTCCCACTCAAAGACAGGTTCACAAAAGAGGTTGGATTCTAACTCTACGGGTCCTACCATCCATGAAGACATAACACTCATGCAACATTCCATCCAAAGTATAAAATCAAATCCACCACATCAAATCCAACAA
>JAPFFP010047000.1:0-10625 GCA_026153255.1 Solanum medicagineum | reverse complement strand
AACATTCGTGGGTACGACGGGGCCCTGTCCCGTCATGTGTTTGTGTTCTGTTAGAGGTTTGTGGACATCAGTGGGTATTGAGTTGGGAGAACTGAGTGGTTTGTATACTAAGGGTATGTGCTTTGTACTTATCAGACGGCGAGACCGTGTCTATCATTTTGTATGCTTGTGACTAGAGACATGTGAATATATAACTGTTGACTGGGAGCTGCTGAACTTTTCTGCAGGTGTGGTTGGTTGGAAAAACAGAGGAAACTCTGCCGAAATTTCGGCAGAATCCAAGGAACCTCGACTAAGTTGATTGTGAGTATAAAGTAGTAATATGCCTCGACGGCATAAGTCACGGCTCAGGGTCGGGGCGTGACAAACTCCTTCTCATCTACCCCCTACTCTGAGTCTACTACTATCAGCATCATAATTTGGACCTTGGGGACTCATCATCTCCCCCTTTGGCGAAACCTCAAATTACTACCTCTCCATGCGAAGCAAGCATGAATACAATCAAGAACTTAAATACTTAGATACTCGAATACTTATTCTCAAAAATATACTTAGAACACAATATCTAAAGTTTAAACTCTACCCCCAACATCATTATTAGGCACGAATACTATCAAGAACTTGCATACTCAAGTACGTAGGGACTTAAAAGGAACATCAACTCCCTTATCACAACTCAAGAGGACTTATTCTCTCCCATCATCCATAACTTATCCATTACCATCAACAATACTCCTATCAAGACTGGAAAGCTGGATTACTCAAAAAGTTTGAAATAAAAGACCATTAGCACGATTCAATCGAGAAATCCTATCTGTGAACATTCATAGATTACAATCTCTCTCGTCTGTTAAGACTCATTCGGAGTTCACAAAACTATTCGTAGTATGAAACTCATATCAGGTCTTATTTAACATATGAGTAGAAGCATTCAGATCAATGGAGTAAGATCGAAATTAATGAATGACTTTAGCACTTTTCATCCTCACAACTCGAGTAACAATCAATAAGTGGTATATGGGACTAGGCCATAGGCGTGACAGTCACATACCAAACGTGAAGAAAGTATCGCCTCAACGGAAGAATAAGGAACGTATGATATTAAAAGAACTAATGTCTCATCTCAATTAGCCCATTTCTATCAAACTCAAGATCTACTTCAGTTTACCATTTTGTTATCTTCCCCTTAGCTCTCAAGGTCCCCTCTCTAGATTTGGGAATCAATTTTCTCTACTTGGCTGTAAGCACATACCTCCATTTGGTCAAGGAATCACTATCCTCAAGAATGTCTTAAACTCTTTTGTTATGCTATAGTCGCATATATATAACTAGTCACTCATACTCTTTTCAATCATATCACTCTTAACTCCTTTCCTGCCTCTATGGGAATCTATGTATATTTGCTATTCTTAAGGCATACTTAACCACTTCCCACACCTCTTGCAATCTAACCTCTTCTTTTGTCTACTAACATTCAATTTCTATGTTCTTATAAACCCATCTATATAGGACTTGGACTATAATGGAAAACTCCTCATCACTATAAACTCCTAATCAACCTAGTTGCTCGGAATGACACAAAATGCCTACCTCAACTTACTTCCATCAAACTCAAAGATATTATCTAGATTCTTATAGCAGTCATAATTTAGAGCTTCACAATCTTCACACAATCATGGATACGCATCTCAAGTCTCTTCTTATCTATTGAACTATCTTTGTTTCACTTGTCCCACGTAAGGGGCACTTGTTTTCTACCCATAGTATCACGTTTCCTAATTACAATCAGCATCTTCATCCACTATGACAAGTCTCTTAGAGTAAATCTCCAACTAAGACTATCACTTTTATGGTGCTATCTCCTCTTTCGTACTACTCCTCAAAATTCAAGCTTAGGGTTTAGTACTAACATGTGCATCTCTCACACACCTCTTTAACGCTAACTTACAAATACTAGATAAATATTTAGGGAACATAATCCCGCTAATATCTCATAGCGAGTATTCACTCAACATATTCCACCCTTACAACTCAGTACCACTCAACTATTCAATCATATCTCCTTATCTGACTATGTTCATAGCTTGATGAGTCCTATTAACTCTCACTCGCAACCATAAGCCTAAGTTAGATCTATCACATTGAAAACACTCTTTCCCCTTATTCAAGATTTACACTTCACCCTCAATAGAATAAATACTGCAACACATCAACATACACTTCTTTCTAGTTTTTGTGCACGCTCTAACATATTCTAACACTAACTCTCCCTCTCTCTATACCTCACCTCATCATGACAATCATAGGACACTTTTGACTCTTTTATCAAGCTCAATGCCATCAACTCATCCCTTCACTAGTTACCTAATGGATACATATCTCTAACTACCAGCCTCAATCAATCACCACTCTTCTTACCCAATCTCCTCCTCTCCCTCATTATCTTTTTAGCTCAGGGTAACAACTCTAATTAAGGTTTTACAAAACCTCATTTCTCACTCTTAGTTGGCAACATCAAAATTCTTGAAAACACAAACTTTTCTATCATGCATAATATCAAAAACAAGCAAAGATTCAACTTAAACCTGTCACAACCTCGCGGAGTGTTTCTCTGAGCTGAGCAACTACTGTGGCGCACAACTGATCTATAGCCTCACTCGTGCTAGGAGTAGCATCTCTCTTATTTCTTCTGACTGATGGTGTAGATCTAGCGGGTTGGGCTTGGTTAGCCCATTTCAGATAATCCCTCTGAAAGAGACCTTGTCCACACTTGAAGCAGCCGTCGATACCCAATCAACACCGCCCCAAATGAAGTTTGCCACATCTTCCACATGGTGGCTTTCCTTTACGGCCTCAAGCCACACTTCCTCGGGATGAAGGGTTCCGAATCTGAATTGATTCCTCCTCGACCTCAAATTATATCTACTATTGGACATGACTGCACTCACCGGTGGTGGCATATACTTCCAAGTTCTCCGCAAACTAGGGAACCTATTTCCCTGCTCACCCCAAGCTTCTTCCATCTCACTCTTCTTGTCCTCCTCTACTCATCGATTATGAACAACAAGCTAAGTAGTATGCTCAAGCTTCTCGGTGTTGATGGTAGCCTTAAAGTCCATGATGCATTTAGAAGATATGGTCTACAAATGTGTAAAGCATGATTTAGAAAAGAACTTTAATAGACTTTAACTTTATCGCATGATTTAGAATCTGAAAGAAGGAAAACAATTCCTAAATGTCCTATACCCTCCAGATTATAGATGTGGAGCTCTTTACACAAATAATAAGGACTCTACAAGACATGACTTCATAGACTCCCTAGGACTCTTGAATTCTCGCTCTGATACCAAGTGTGTCACACCCCAGGAGAGTACCCTAGGCGTAACCGACACTCAGAGACTATTGCTAGTCCCCAAGTGAATCACTTGGTCTCATGACATTCATTCATTCATACATTCTACTAATCAATGGAAGAACATAAAGGAATTAAATAGGATCATCTACTCAAATCTAAAAAAAAATTATAGTAAAGGCTAGTAGAAAAGAAACTAGCTTATTGTTTTATCAATCAACGATCTGACTCTGATCTATGAAGAATCTATCACTATTTGGTGGTGCCAATGACAAATCTATGGCTACCTCAATCAAAATAAAAGCTAATCAATAACTAACTCTAAAGCAAGATGAAAATAATATAGGATTACTCCGAAGGAAGGGAGGCTCACCAATCCACTGAATGTCCAATGATCCTCAACGAAGCGTCTGCTGATGATCTCGATCCCTTATATCTACATCATGAAACAATGTAGTCTCGGTGGGGCATTAGTACATTGAATGTACTGGTATATAAAATAGCTGAATGAAACTGAAACAGGTTAAATAGTATAGAAATAGCATCAACTCAACTCAAAAGACTCAGCTCATCTCAATTCAATAAAATATGCAAGTTTAAAGTAAATCATGCTCTTTCGAATATACATTTGAAAAGAAAGAATGATTCTGTTAGAAACCTCATACTCTATTAATGTTGCTTGGGAGTTTCTCTTAACTGACATTTGTCCTGTTGTTCCACCTTTAAGTTAGATAGGGCACAATGAATAGGCATCGTTGCCACGCCCGTCCTAAACTTGCCACGGTAAAGGATGTAGTCTGTCTATCTCTCTCTCACTTGGATCCAATGAGAATTGTCCAACTATTGGGACAAGAGTCGCCAGAACGTGCTGCACCATTATTCTACGTTGGTACACGCAGTTCTGGAGTGACACTCCTCACCCAACTCTGTGTTCAATAATGCTCCCAAGACTAAAACATGCACCATTATCTATTAAATCTATCTTCTTTAAACTCATATCATCTATCTCCATCATTTATCAATGAAACTATTATGAAAAGTATATTTACATTGCCATCATTATGTTGTCAAAATATCATTTAGACTCATGCTCAATCCCATTAAACTCATTACAATATCAATTATTTTCAAATAAAAAGATAATACTCATGTTTCAAAATAATCTCTGTAAACTATCAAAACTCTCTCTCAAATTACTGTTTACGCTCAAAAGTCATATTCATGAAAACTCAAGAACATATGCTATTAGAAATCATCAGTATTTAACATGCTTCATATGACTATCAAATCTTAATTTCAAAATAAAGCATAAAACAACCATAGTCTTCAATTAGGGTTCATGTGAATGTAAACATGAACTTATATCCAAACAATTACTTAACTTCAAGAAGATTATATACAGGGAACTCAATAATATTGTAGAAACTTAAATCAAGAATTAATTCAAGATAATACTTCAAGAAAACAAGTTTATAGACTCAAGGACTTTTAATTCTCATCAAAGACCATGTATGGGACACATGGGAGAACAATATCATGCTTTAAGTTGAACCTTATATATCTGGGATGAAGATTGTGCTAATCTTCTTCAAGAATTTGACCCTCAATTCCTGAACCTTCAAACTCTTGCTTCTTTCTCTCTTAGGAATATGCTTTAGACTTAGGAAAAATACTGGGTTTAAAACCTTCTAACCGATATAAACGACCTTAATAGTCATTTATTGGACTTGGGAGGAGCTCGAGATTTACTAAAATACCCTTCCCAAAATAAAAAAATAAAATTTCTTCTTGTAAACCATGTCCGCATCGCCCAGGGACGCGTACATGTGTTATCTTGGTGAATTTTCTCAAAACATGTTGAAAAACTGATTTCCAGGAAGAATACACATAAAATGTGTTCATCAAATGCGTTTTGTGTTTAATTTTTCGTAAATCGCTTTCCGATAGATTTTTCCAACTCCCATCGAAAAAATAATAAAAAATATAAGTGAGAGTCCGTGTCCCAGGCACGTCGCACCCTGGGCGAGCATCCTCACTGTTTCGGGGAAAAATTGTGAAAATTATTTTTCGACTCGGTTGCTCTAAAATTTGGTCGAGACCATTTTCCTACTCAACTTTTTGCACTGATCACAAATTCGATCTCAAATTTCCCATCGGAGCTTGAGAAGGCACATTATGCGCACTATTACATTCTAGGGGCATTTGGATAATTTCACGGGGTGTTACAACTTACTTCAGCTATGATTTTACAATATTACCCCTAATAATCTCTTAATATAAGTGGTAGTTGGGGGGCAAGCAGACAACTCTCCATTGACGTACCTACTTGAGTTGTCTGCTTCCTCTTATACATTATGTGAGGTCCATAAAAATATTTCATGAATTTTTTAATTTAATCATTTTAAGAAAACTGCTTACTTCAACATGATTTTATAATATGACCTCCAATAAATAATTTTTTCACTTGCTTCAGCTATAATTTCACTATATATCAATTATTTTAAGTTAAATAAATCTTAAATGAGGATAAAATAAGCAAGAACCAAAAGAAAACAAAAAAGACATAATCACGAAGAAGCCAATATGCATTTTACTTTGACCTATTTGTATTTTTTCTGAAAAGAAACACGAGTCAAATCAAAATAATTTTCAAATGTTCTTTTGATATATATGTTAAACAATAAATTGTTAATAATTTTAATTAAACTTCATATATTGTTGCAAAGAAGATGTCATCACTAAAACAAATTCAACATTCAATTTTGTCTTTTCCCCCTATTTTATTTACTCTGCGTGTTCAAAAAGAAAACACTAGATGACGGTCTCAGAAAAGTCGACTGGAACTCTCTTTACTATCATGCATATTAGATAGGGCTGAGAAAGATGTCTCTTCTCCTTAGGGGTCAACTCCATAATAGTGGCGGCGTAGGAATCGTAGAACTCTCGAACCATCGTCGGGGAGTACTTCCCAAAGGAGATGCCAACCACTCCAAGCTATAACAGGCTATGGTATCCCGGAGTCCAAGGAAACTATCAATCCCAGAAGTGATGATCCAAGGTTCCTCAAATATTGTACGACCCTGTCGACCTTGCTTATCATGCCAGAGGTCGTCCCTGTAGATCTATTGCATGCCCAACACATACCACCAGCTAGTCAATGCATCTGGGGGTGAAGATGATACTAGGGGTGCTAAGTAGACTCGGACTCGAACTCCTCTCCAAATATGGACTTGGATCCCTAAAACGAATATAAATTTAGAATTTATAAATTTTGACTGTCATATCACTTTAAACAATAAGTAGCTTGATTAATATAATTCATATCGACTTTGTACTTGATGAGGTCCTTGGCTTGTTAATTTAATTTTATTTTTAAAGAGGTCTGTGATTCTATTCTACTAAACTACAATTTTTACAAACAATTATACTTTCCAAGAAATGTTTAAGTTGAGGTTTGAACCTCCTAACAACAAGCAACATCAAGCTTTTTGCCATCATGACACCATGCGTGCATATATTATTTTGTTTTGATTTATTTCATATATATAAAATTTTGAGAGTTAATTAAAATTTTATTGATTTTTCAAATATTTTAAATTATTAATTACTGTGATTTATATTACTTTTTAAAATTACTAATTATCATGATTTATGATGCTTTTAACATAATTTTTTAATATATTAAATATTCTAAAAAATTAAAAATAAATTAAAATGAGGAAGATACAAAAATGAATAAAAATTGACACGTTGAAAGCTACTGATGAATTATTCTCTTATATATATAAGTAGTAATTTTATGCAAATTACATCGCCAAAATATGAGTAAGATGTTCGATTATTTAAGGTTCATACTAGATCAACATATTTTAAATTGTGAGAGCCTAAATATGCCCATCTGACATATAATACGTATATCCAATTTTTCAAAAAAATATAAAAAAGTATCGTAAATAACTGTCAATCTCAATCGTTAATCAGATATATCACATCAAATCTTGAGTAATGAAACCCTGCTCTTAATAAGAACCACTTACCCCAATGTTCGATGTGAAAATTTTCGATCCGAATTCCGACACGATCGAAAAGCTAATGCAACACACGTTTTCTTGTTCTTGGCCTATAGTAGAAGTCTCCAACTACTAATTATACTCATAAAAGCATGGAACACAAACTTATAAACCAAAAATTATGTTACCACCAACTACCAACATACTAAATGTAGACTTATTAATTAAAAAAAAAAATCTTAGTTATAATTTATTCTCAATAAGCTAGTCAAGGGAAATGACTAAAGTTTTGTAATAATTGAATTTTAATGCATATAAAAAGGACTTTATCAAGGTCAAAATTTCCCTACATTAGCCCCACGTAAATAATGTAGTCATATTTGGACCCCAATAAAAATAATTTTTGACTATATATGCAAGCAGTAAAATTAGACTTTTTTCATTTTCATAAATTTTCTTATTTAAGAAGTGGCTAAGTTGAAAAGATTAGGATTGTCGTGCCTACTTTAGTTGTATGCTTCAATTACTTGAAGCAGATAGGTGGCTATAATATGTCTGCTTAATTTTACGATGGTCATTAAAGTGTCTACTAATTTTGCTATGTCATTTTTATTAATTGTTATTTAATTATCTCTTCATCTACTTCAACTATGAAATTACAATATTACCTGTATAATTAATTATTTTTCTTAAAAGCAACTGTCGATTTATGTGTCTGCTTCAGCTGCTTTACTATATTACCCCTAATAAATCATTTTTCCGTCTGCTTTAGCTATGAATAATTTGAAATATTTTACAAATTAAATATAAATTTTAATTGACTCCCAGAATTTCATGTGCAACAGAAATTGGAACCTGGTAAATAATGCGTATTATTTAAAAACTACTTTAAAATATTATAAATTTAAATAATTAATTTTTTTTAAAAGAATATTGTAACACCTGTGAAATTATCGAAATATTCCTATAATGGAATCGTGCGCATAATGCATCTTCCCATGCTCCATTTGCAAATCTGAGATCAGATTTTCGAATAGTGCGAAAAATTGAGTGGAAAATGGCCTCCACCCAATTTTAGAGCAACCGAGTCAGAAAATAATTTTCTGAAAAATCATCCGGACTGTGAGGGTCCGCGCCCAGGGTGTGGCGGGTCTGGGATGCAGAATCCCACTTAAGTTTTTTTTTCGTTGGGAAATTAAAAGTTCAAATTTTAGAAAACTACATATGTCTGCGCCCCTGGTGCAACATAGACATGTGTACGAAGTGGGAAAATTTTCTTTTTAATTGGGAAGGGAACCTTAATCATTTTCCAACCAATTATAAGTCCCAAAAACGTTTATATTAGTCGGTTTTCACTCAAATAAATCCCTAGAACGTACAAAACTCACACTCGTATATTCAAAAACCTTTCAAGAACTCAGAACGTAGATTCAAGAGGCAAGCTAGGGCTTTCAAGAATCTTCTTCAATTCTTCCAAAAACTAATTCCTCAGGTATGTAAGGCGATCCAAAGGTTCTCCTCCTACTATTTTGAAACTTAAATCACTAGCTAGCTTCCATTCAAGATTTCAGTTACAAGTTGGGATCAAAGTTCCCTGTATTCTTAGCCATGTTCATTGAAAAATTGTTCATGCATATTTTCTTGATAAAGATCATGATTCTTGTTGACTTTACTACTGATTCAAAATATTGAGATAAAATTTACAATTATCATTGAAATTATGAGAACCCTATATGTGTTTCATGAAAAGTTATAAAGTTTACAGTTTGAGTTAAGTTTGAGCAATATTTGAAGTTCGTATTTTGTAAGATAGCTGAGTAATGCATATATATCTTTGAGATAACTGTAATGATACCTTTTTCAGTCAAAGAAAAGAGTCGAGATAAGAAAAATTTAAGAAAAGCTAAAGTTGGGCTAAGTCCCAAGAGATTAAGAAGGCATTTTGAGTAGTCTTACTCTTGAAGTTATGAGCATTATAAAAGTTATTTTGGGAGTAGTATTGAGCAACAATATGAGGGAGAGTAATAATAACTTGAATTTATAAACTACGTAGCCAGCATAGAGATAGGATTGTACCAGAAGACAATTCCCCACTTGCCACTGAAATGGCCCAACTTTGGGATGGATCCACTCCCCTAGTTTTTCGTCCCCTACCCCAGCAAAGTACGAGACAACTCTTGCTTCGTATCACCACGAAGCTCATAGTGGTGGTTGTCAGTTAGAGAAACTTCCCAAGCTAAAGCAAGCTAGTTTTACACTTATACTTTCAGCATATGTTATATTTTCAGCATGTATTGCATTTATTACTTATACTTTTTATTATTGAGATATGTTGTATTTACCTTAAAAGTATTGCCTACCCTGAGTTTCCGTTTTGGCCATTTTACATACCTATATTCCATGTACTGACTTCTTTGCCACTGTATCGTTTTATGATGCAAATTCAAGTATCCACATGACAGCAGATATTCAGTACGTTAGCTTTCCAAAGACAATGGGTGAGACCTCTTTGCTTTTCGGAGGACTCTAGTCAGTTTAATATATGTATTTTATTTTACAGTTAGGTGGTCATGGGTTTTGTTGCATCACCCATCTCAGTACAGTAGAGGCTTCATGAACATAGTTAGTGAGTCAATCTAGTATTTTCATTCAGTCATTTTGAGCATTAACACAAATTGTATAACGAGATATTTTCAGAATATATATAAAGGAAGATTGAGATTATTTGGATTTTATTAAATATTTTAAAAGGTACATCTTAAAAAGCTTCTGCATGCATGTTAAAGTCTCCAGTTGAGTAAGTTAGTCAAACTAAAGGTTCGCTTGAGGACCAACGATGGTTCTCGAGTGCCAGTCACGTCTAGGGAATAGACTCGGGCATGAAAAACTTGGTATCAGAGCACAGAGTTCAAGTATTCTAGAGTGTCTATGAAGTCGTGTCTGTACAATCTTATTTATGGTTGTGAGGGCCCCACTTGTATAAATCAGGGACTATTGACATCTAAGAAAAGTTTCTCTTTTTTCATATTCTAAATCGTGCAATAGAGTTACTTCCTAAGAAACTTGTTCAGATTTGTGTTTTTACCAGATTCCTTTGACTGTCTCTCATACTCAAGGTAGTTAAACAGAAAATTCCAGATCCTTATTGTTGAGTCAGCTTCAGATAAAGAATTCAGAAAGCAAAGGCAAGTCGGAAACACCCATCACAAATTTGTTAATCCTAGATCTTGAGTCGGCCACCAAATGCAGAGTATACTTAAAGA
>JAPFFP010046999.1:0-10626 GCA_026153255.1 Solanum medicagineum | reverse complement strand
TTTCCCTATGATAAAGTGATTAGAATAGTAGAGAGACTACACTAGGCTTGAGAGAAGCCGAATAGTGTGTTGAGTTGTTTGATTCAAAAGAATGAACTGTCATTCATATGAATTGGTCATTTGCATGAGATCAAGATGCATCCCAGACTCTTTTATTCAAAACCCACTTCTGATGTTACCCATGAGAGAGAAGTTTATATCTCTAAAAGTTTAATGTTACCACCTAAGAGTGGTATGTGAGGTCTTATAACACTGAGTAGAATTGAATCATCCCAGAGTTAGAAGAACAACGATGGAAAGAAAGGGACGAGATAGTAAGAGTGATGGCTGAGTGAGGCTTGTAGTTAGAGTTATGTATCTATTAGGTAAGTAATAGGGTGTTGAGTCGATTGCCATAAGTTTTATGCAAGAGTCGTAAATACCCTATGATTTTCATGATGAGGTATAGAGAAAGACTTATTTTTAGAATGTGTTAGAGTGTGCTCAAACTATAAAGAGGTCAATGTTGATGTATTTTGATATTCTTATTAGCGAGGGTGAAGTATAGATGTTGAATAGGGGAAAATAGAGTACTTTAAATGTGATAGATCTAAAATAGGCTTATGATACTAAAGTGAGAGCCCCATGAGATTCACAGAGTTATAAGCTTAGCCAGATGAGAAAGTATAGTGAACGGGTGAATGGTACTTGAGCTGTGAATAAGGGGATGTGTTGTTGAGTATTCGCTATGAGATTTTAGTGGGCTTATGTTTCCAAATTTTTACCTAGTAGTTACAAGTTGGTATAATATGAGGGAGATGTATGATGCATATGTTAGTACAAGACCCTAAGTTTAAGTTTTGAAGAGTAGTGTGAAAGAGGAGATAGTATTGTGACAGTGATAGTCTTAGTTGGAGATTTTCTCTAAGAGGCTTGCCATAGTGTATGAAGATGCTAAATTGTAATGAAAGTGGTGTTATGGGCAGGGTACAAGTGACCTTGTGTAAGACTAGTGAAACGAGGGTAGCTCAATGTATAAGAAGAGGCTTGAAATGTTTATCCATGATTGTGTAAAGATGTGTGAAGCATTATGATGACTGCTATACGAATCTAGACAGTATTTTTGAGTTGTCAATGTGGAGTAGGTTGAGGTAAGCATTTTTTGTCATCCCTAGTAAGTGAGTTGATCAAGCCTTATAGATAGATGATGATGAGTTTTCCATTATAGTCTAAGGCTTATATAAATGAATTTATGGGAGCACAGAGGCTGAGCACTAGCAGGCAAAAGAAGAAGTTAGGTCATAAGAGTTATGAAAAGTGATTATGTAAGCCAATAAGAGTAGCAAATATAGAAATATTTCCATAGAGACAGGAGGAAGCTGAGAGTGGTATCCTTGAAGAGAGTCTTGGTGGCTATTATATATATGTGACCATAACACATAAAAGAGTTTCTGATATTCTTGTGGATAGTGATTCCCTGACCATGTGGAGATATGTACTTATAGCCTATAGTAAAGGGAATTGGTTCACAAACTTAGAGAGACGACCTTTGAGCTAAGGGGGAGATGATGAGCTGATGAACCCAAGTATATCTTGAGTTTTCCATAGAGATAGGCTGATCAAGATGAGATATCAATTCTTTTCCATCTCATATAGTCCTTATACTTTAGTTGAGGTAACATTCCACTCCAGTTTGGTGTATAACTTCCATGCCTACGGTCTTTCTTGATTGTCATTCATGTTAGGTTGTGAGGATGAGAAGTAATGACTTCATTCAGTAATTTTGATCTTACTTCATGGATCTAAGAGTTCCCAGTCCTATGTTGAAGGAGATATGACCTGAGTTTTACACTATGTATAGTTATGTGAACTCAAAATGAGTCTTGATAGACGAGAGAGATAGTACTTCATTATAGATGTTCTCAAATAAGGTTTCTCGATTGAATCGTGCTAATGATCTTTGGTTCCAAGCCCTTTGAGTGATCCTGCTTTCTAGTCTTGATAGAAATGTTGATGATAGTAGAAGAGTGATGGTTCATGAGAGAGAGTGAGAGTTTTTGATTCTGATGATGATATGATCCCATTTCCTTTTAAGGTTATGGAAATGGAGGAGGTGTTAGAGAAATCATGATAAGTCTAATAGATTGGTAAAAATATATTAGTATCTCCCATGGTAAGAGTTCATGCGATCGAGGGTGTAAGGTGGTATAGTAGGCTTGAAGATTCTCAAGAGATGTTGACCTTAAAAAGGCCATCAAGTGGTTGGAGTGATAAGCTTAAATGTGTGGTAGCTATTATTCAAGTGTATTAGAGTGATGGGAAAAAGCAGTATTCTCTAAGTACAGGTTACTACGAAGATATGAAACATAGATTTTGAGGGGTTGGACTTGCATAAGTATGACCATCTTAGGAGTAGGATATTGGGAACTAGAGTTAGGTGTGAAATAGGATGAGAGAATGTGGTTAAATATAGATTTGAAAAGGAGCACAATTGAGGACGAACTAAGCTTGAGAGTTATCCATAAAGTTTTGTATATCATGATGGTCCAATTCTCGATTAGAATCGGTGACTTTCTTCTTGGGTTCGAATAACTGATTGAATAGGTGTTTAAATTATTCGAATCGATTGAGTTTCGACATTTCATTCATGCTTGATGGTGAGAATGTTTAAGATAATGTAACACCCAGTAATTACAAAAATACCCCTAGAGGAGAGACATGCGCATAACGCGTCTTCCCATGCTTATATGGCAAATTTGAGACTCTGAGATCGGATTTGCAATCAGAACAAGAAATTAAGTGGGTAAATGACGTCGTTTGATTTTTAGAACAATCAGATCAAAAAAAAAATTTCCATCCAAAAATCGAAGCAGTGTTGTTGCGCATAAGGGCAGCGACGCGCCCTGGTTGTGGACCAACACTTATATTTTTTTTTATTTTTTTCGACAAGGAGTGGAAAACTCGTTCGAAAAATTTTTGAGAAAAATGCACTAATGCGCACCAAGTCTGCGATGCGGACTGGGTATTTATAGGGCGAAATTTTTCTTTCTTCGTGAGGGGCATTCCAAACCTTTTCCAACCCCTCCCAAACTCGAAATACGATCAAAACAGGTCGTTTCAGTGTAAGGAGGGTTTTTAACCCATTCTTAAAGACTTTCAAAAACTTCTAACAACATACTAAGGCTAAATAGAAGAGAAAAAGAACAAGGAATTGAGGAGTTCGAAGAGAGTTCTTTGAGGGTGATTGTCTGAATCGATTGACAGTTTGATTTGTTGAGCGATTGCTAAGAAGAGTCTTGATTATTATTCATGCCTTGATGTCTACCTTCACTCATCATTCGAGGACGAATGATCCCAAGAGGGACATAATGTAACACCCCAATTTGTTTTAACTAAGATTGAGTTATCCTTCATATGATATAGGATTTTAATTGATAAAACATAATTGAGCATAGATGTTAAAGTCAATTTCTTAGTGCGGGAATAAAATTGGAGATGATATAAGGTCGTAGTTCTAATATAAGATCTTAAAAGGGTTAGATGGACCAACAACTTTTAGCTTGTGTATACATGCTAGGATCAGTACCTAAGTATTTAAAGTATATTAGATGTGATTTACAGTCATAAACGATCTTTGACATCAAGCCAAGTCCAAAGAATTTCTACCAACTAAGTTTTCGTATGAGTTGATATAAGGGTCAAATTTAAATGACCATATCCCCTAAAGTATAATGAATGTGAAAGATGCTCCACTAGAAATATTCTTGTTATTGCTTCGACTCTTATTCCCCAAAAAGTGGATCCCGCTCTAATAGCTCCGATTACATTAAATACGTGCAGAGGTGATCCATAATATATCAACTTGAAGGTATTTGAATTAACTTTCCAACCATCCAATTTCGCCTTAATTGGAGTTCAGAGTAAAAAGTTATGGCCATTTTAGTGAAACATGCAGAGCTATCTGAAGGTCTGTGATAGCTCTGTGGCATAGACCTGACGTGAACCCCTTCTGGATAAGCTAAATGACATTGTTTCTCTTTATTTTGAGGTAACTTTCATCCTAAAACCTTTGGGGGTCTATTTAAGGTCCCAAAATGCATAAAATGTCAATTTTCATAATTAAAAACCCTCTTCTTCACTCCTAACCATAAACACTCAAGAATCATCAAGAAAGTCATTAAGTTAGGATTAGCTTTCAAGATTCATCCTCAAGGTAAGTTATTTTCATAATTTCAGTCTACCCAACCCAACTTTCTTCATCTATTCATGAATCACTAATACAATCTTAAATCATAACCTAGAGTTTCAAGAAAACGAATTAAAGAATCCCAAGAAAGGATTACTTCATTCTTGTTTTCCAAGAATTATGGTTTTTCATAAAGAACTCTAAAGATTCTATGTCAAGAATTCAAGAATAAAAGAGAATTCCTTCAACCAATGTTCTTCCAAGTTCTTTCACTTCAAAAGAACTACCAAGATCGAGGATTTTCTCCAAGAAAGCTAGTATTCATCAAATTTTGATGGTAATATCAACTTTCCAGGTATTTAAGGCTTTCTAAAGCATTTGACTTTGTTCATCCACACGCTCCTTCATCCACTTGAGTTGAGAATTTTAGTAGTAACTGCATACTTTAAAACCTATGATTCTTGAGTCTTGAATTCTTATACATGACTGAGCTTCTTGAGTGTACATTTGAGTTAACCATGAGTTGCATCATTATTACTATGAATTATGAATGTATTTTGTATGCTTGATACCCTAACCCTTACTTTAATATTTTCACTGCTTATTGACTAAATTGAAATAATGAACCTAACTTTCTAAACTAACTAATATGAACCTGAGAAGTAAGTTTTATTGTTTCATATGTGTATGTGATGAATATCTATTATGTCGTATTTGTTGAGCATGGATGATTTGATGCCACATGACGATAATTTGTAGGATTCTTGCGTGATGTAAACTAGAGTCCTGAATTGCATTATTTTAAGTTCATAGTCAGAGTTGTGGAGTTATCTGAGAAACTTGATATTGAGCTGAATGAGATGAGTTAAAGAGTTGAGCTTGAGTTAATCTTCATGAACATGTTTTAGTCTTGCAAAGAGTAATGAGCACCGAGTTGGGTGATTGAGGACTACCCCAAAACTACGTTGTCAGTGTAGGATGGTCACATAGAGACATTCTGGTGGCCCAAGTCCCCATAAAGGGACACTCTCTTAGGATCCGAGAGAGAGAGGTAGAGGTTGACGCCCTATTCCTTGGCAAGTTTAGGGGGGCGTGGCAACGACATCTTTTCCTTGTACATTACCAAAAACTATGTTGGTGGAAAGTTATGTCGGTTAGAGAAACTTCCAAGCAACACTTGAGTTGAGCATGACATGATTTTGGAATTGAGATGTATTAAACATTGAGTTAAATTTTCAAATCATGTAAGATGAGGAGTTGAGCCCTGAGTCGAGTCATTTAATTTAGTCGAGCCTTAATTGTTCCTTGAGCTATTCTACATACTGTATATTCCACAAATTAATGCCACTTGACGCTACATCTTTTCATGATGTAGATACAGGAGATAGAGGACTTCAGCAGGCTCACCATTGAGGTTCAGAGTTTCTGAGTTCCAGAGTTGGTGAGCCTCTTTGCTATTAGGAGGAGCCTTTATTTTATTGCATTAGTTACTTCTATTTTCTTTAAGTTAGGTAGCCATGGCTACTCATGGTACCATCTAGACATTTAGAGTAGAGGCTTCATAGACCTTGAGCAGAGTATTGTTGAGTATAACATTTCTTCTAGACTATATCTATTTTGGAGATTATTTATGTCATATATGTACTTTTTCTTAATGTTTTACTGAGTATTCTTCCATTGTTGAGTAAGATGTGACGATGAGGCCAAGTGGTTATCTTGGGGACTCAGCAATGGTTCTTCAAGTGCTGGCCACGCCAAGGGTACCCTCCCAAGGCGTGACAGATATATACAAATCGGCACAAAATTATATATTGACACAAGAATGTAAAGATATTTATCGATATTTGGTAGATTTCTTAATATATCCTTACAGAAGTGAAAGCCACTTAATTACTATAAGGAGCCAGAGGAGTTCCAGCCAGTCTACTATGAATAGCAATAACTTTGATTATGAACTCGAAAAGTTAAGAGCATCGTCAATTCATACTGTGAAACCTTCAAAGACATTCTACAACACTCATCGAGCAGAGCGCACTAGTCAATTCAGGACTATTTTTTTAAAAGGGAACAAGATCAGTATCCATTCATAAATGTGTTATATATCATCTGTTCAAGAAATTTTACATGATTATAAGCTCAATTACAAGCATTTAAGCATATAATAGAACTATGAAATTGAATGAACATGCTTAAAAACTCAATTAATTGTCCGGCACTCCATTCTCTCATTTCTCAATTCTTACTAAGCTCTCCTTATAATAAGAAATTCCACAACCAAGATTTTTCAAGATCGAATATTGAAATCGAAGACACCTTGTCTTCTTAGTACGAATATTATAGGAGACCAGTCGAGAAGCTCTAGTTACCAAAAGGAGAGAGTTTTCATAACAAGACTTAATCTCAGGGAAGCTATGAAAGGTAACATAAATGTCATAACAAATCTTAATCTCCGAAAATTTTTAATATAAGAAAGAAGGAATTAGTAATATTGGACATTTTTTGGTCTAGTCTGCTTATTCTGCTTTGTCATAAATGCTTCAAAGGTGTGAGTTATATATATTGTTAAAACTCGTAAAATACTTTGATTAACTCAAATGAATTTGTCCTTTACTCTATTTATAATGATTTGAGTGTTGTTGAAAAGATGTTGGTCATTCAACGCGAATAAGAACTAGGTTCTAGGTTAACAACTTGCAGAAAAATACTAAAATTGATTTGACACAAAGATTAATAGTGAAAAAACTCCTTGCTCAAGGAAGAAACAACCGCTACCTATAATATGTAGGATTCAGTCAACTTCACTAATTTCAAGGAGCAATGTTTAGATTACAGCTCAGTAATCACCCACTCATTTCTCACTTTACAATTCTAAGGATCACATCTACTATTTGTTACAACTCTCTCAAAGCATGCTCACACATACAATACTTGTCCTTAAACAATAATTCTAAGTAGAACACACACAATACAAAACAAAACTCTTTAGAAAGAAATTGTAACTCTTGATCATTTTTCTTCGAAAGTGTTGCTCGATGATTGCTCCTTGCCTTTGCTGCTGGAACGCCAATATTTGTTGGGTGCAAAAGCTTATCCAAAAGAGTTATATTTTGACTTTCTATTTTCGGTCAGTATCCTTGTTTACCTTATTTATGAGTCTATTGACTTAAGTACGATTTTCTTCTTTTTTTCGCTCTCTTTTTTTATTCGCCCTATGCCTGATGAACCTAGGTCACTGTATCATGTTCACTTCCTGTTAAGAGCATTCGCATAACACCTTTTATCATCTCATTCACGCTCCTAAATCCAATTTATTTTTCAATATCAAAATACCTCATAACTGTTAGCAAGCCACCAGTTTCAATCTTCATGACGTGTACGTGTATTTTAGGATTAGGTTGTCAACTAGGAGCTCTATTGTTGCAAGTGTAAATAACTCAAAATGTTCCTCTATATCACGTACAATAGCTATTTTACCCACAATAAAAATAATAAAGAGATGCATTGATCTGTACTTCCTTCTATGTATAAAAGCGACATATAGATATGGTGATGTGACACATCCTTTGCACCAAGAAAAGTGTATATCTTATAGTTTTGGGGTTGAACCCATAAAAACCTATAAATGCAGCTTTTTCTCCTCCAGTGTATTGGTTCGGGGTTTTTGATTGATCGAATTACTATGGTGCCAAAGATAAAAAGTTTAGCAAGTAATAACATGTATTGTAATCTTAAAATCAAAAGAGAGAAAAAAGAACATATCAACATCTGTATTTTCATCGATATTATCTATTCTATCAACCGCTAGTTGATCCACTTCTTCTATCAGTTCATTGGCACACCTCCACCTTCATCATCATTGTGCTCATTCACACCTTCATTTTGATCATTAGGACCCTATTCATGAGTGCCTCCATTTTGATCATTAGGAGAATGCTCATCGGCATCTACATCTTGATCAGCATTTTGCTCATTTAGAGCCACCATTTTTATCATGATCCTCTTCATTAGTGCCTACATCTTGATCATTAGAACCCTATTCACTATCGCCTCCAAAGTGAAAATCAATCCCCTTCTTTATAGAGGTGAATCACACATTTGGTACTGCTTATTTAAATGGAGCTTATTACTGGCTGCTAAATGGAGGTTGATGTAGTTACTACAGCATTCTTTTATTAGACTTTTGAAGTGAGATGCTTGAAGAGATCGAAGGGCCACAAGTTTATACTTTTGTGTTAGGTACGATATTGGTGACTTCGTTATGATTTATAGATTATAATCCAACCAGGTTTCTAAAACAATCTTATCACCTTTCACTGCTTCCCTGAGATTAACTCTTGTTATGATAACTCTCTCACTTTTGTAACTAAAGTTGCTCGACTGGTCTCCCATAATGTTTGGACTAAAAGTACGAGGCATCTTGGATAATAATGTTTGGGCTTGAGAAAAGTTGTACAATATGGTGGTTGTGTAGTTTTTTATCATAAGGATAGCTTATAATGAAATGACAAGAGGATGAAGAGTAGGACCATTAATCGTCTGTTGAGCTTATAAGTATGTTCATTCACGTTTGCACTATTGTATTCATTTGTGGTACAAAGTACAGAAATACAGGTTGTTTATATTTGTTACATACAAGATGGTTTAGGTTGGTATATACAAACTAACACAAAATTATATATTGATACAACCATTAGAGTGATACAATTATATTCATTAATCTGCCATGTTGTTTACTTGTGCTTAACAAAGTTATATTTCCCTTTTCCCTGTAAGCTATAAAATATAGGA
Source organism: Solanum medicagineum (assembly GCA_026153255.1). NCBI lineage: Eukaryota > Viridiplantae > Streptophyta > Magnoliopsida > Solanales > Solanaceae > Solanum > Solanum medicagineum. The sequence continues at coordinate 1,673 of JAPFFP010046999.1, read as the reverse complement.
AAAACAATCTTATTAGACATACATCCATACCATATTTACTAATTCTCCCTATAGTTTGAAGTGATTCCATATTGTCTCATTAATTCATAATTTCATACTGGATTTCAAGTCAGAACAACTAGATACATGTATATTTGTACCAGATACACATAAATAAGGGGAGAGGCAAGAATTACAACAGAGATGTGGCGAGATAGTCCACGTATTATGATTCCTTAAGCCTACACCCTAGCCACAGTTGACAGTCAAAAACCATTTCTGGTCCCAAGCAAACCACTTAGCCTTGCTACTTACTCAGCAGAAGACTTATACAATAGTGGAAAAGTTATAAAAGTAACAAGCTAATTCATGAATTGTCTGCATAAACTGAATGTAGAAGTGCATAAGCAATAACTGAATAGCTGGAACTAGTATACTAATGTCACACCCCACATTTTAGATGTACTAATGCTATGTAAATGAATCATGTTATGGTTTGATCAAATTAGCGTCAATTCTTGAAAGTGCTTGAATCTTGTGTTAATGGGCGATATGTGAGTCTAAATGCTTAAGAAGGTCGAGGGTATATATGTGTTGGTGTTAAATTGAGAATATATTAGCCCTAAACTAAGTAAAAGAATTGAGGTTATTGTATGACTTAATAATCTAGTAGGTGAGTCACCTACTTTCTTAGCTTAAAATTGATAGCTAAACGGAGACGAGGCTCGACACCAAATTTGTTCAAGTTCGATTATGAATAAATTCCCTGTTAAGGGTGTAACTTTGGCCATCTTTTGGTATCATTAATGGACCTTATTTTTAGTCCAAGAAGAATTTCAAAACATCCTAAGTACACTACAAACCACTTGGCCATTTGGACCCAAAACCAACTAAGAACAAAGCTGGTAATTGGCAGGAAAGGTCCATCATATTTGAGACCCAATCAAGCCCAATTTTGGAGGATAAGATGCTGAATTATTAGACTATTAATAGGTCTCATTATTAGGTCTAACGTGGAGGACAAAGTGGGCCAAATTGTTCTTTAAAAAGGATCAAGTGCAGCACTAATTCATTCCACTAGGAAATTAAGTTTCAGCTTTCTTAAAGTCTTTTGTCTTCTCTCTAATTCACTTCACCAAGCTGCAAACACATTCTCCAAGGATTTTGAAGGGAATACAGAACCTATAAGGTAAAGGTAAGCAATTATAGTTGTGTGTTTAGTATGATTTCTTCATGAAAAACAAGAAGTATATGCTATTATGTTATGCTGGAAATTCTGGACAGCATGTGTCCTAAGTATTGTTGTGAACGTTTCTTGTTGTTCAGATGATTTTCTCTTAATTGGTTGGATGAATTATGAAGTAAGACTTATATTCTAACAATATCTAGGTTTCTAGTCATGTAATTAAGCAACTGCATCACTTTTACAGTCCACAAAGATGAGTTGTTGTACAACATCGTAATTTCACTCTTAAAAGAAACTTGGAAACTGAAAATTGTAATATGTTGTTCCATGACTTTCACCTATTTTGGGACTATTTTTGGACTACTTTAAGACTGGTTGTATGTGTAAAAATATTGGATACAATTTTGGTAAAGTTAATATATGTTTGGGATTTGTTGACATCGAAGTGTGGTGAAAGGATGTAACGTTATGCCGCTTGTTTGTATGTTGTGAAGAATTGTTATGTGTT
>JAPFFP010046998.1:0-33045 GCA_026153255.1 Solanum medicagineum | reverse complement strand
TCTTCCTATGCATAAAAATACCTATACTTAGTCATTTTTCAACCTAATATCATACAATACATTCCCCAAAACCCTCTCTAACACTTAGATAAATATTTTACCCAAATTCAAGTGTCCCAAATCTCTTTCTGGATCTAAGGATTTCATTCAAGTTTCAAATTCTCAATCAAATCTTCACCAAGGAAATCTCCAAAGTTAAGGTATATGGGTTTCAACTATTAGGTCCTTTCACCCATGGTGCCTAACCTTCTTTTTTACATAAATTGTATGTTTCTAAGTTGATCTACTTGTTGGTCTTATTATGAATTTGAATATGAACTATGTTGGGGTTTCATAAAAGTGTGACTAGTTAAGCACGTTTTGAGCTATGAATCTATGATCTATTTTGAGATTTGATGAAGGGTTTCAATGGATATTACATGAGGGTATCACCAAGTATTGGTGGGTTTATTTACTTCAAGTTTTCTTTCATGATTGTACTCATGAATTGCATGGATTTATACTAGCATTACACACCCGCCAAGTGATTGATAAAATGTACGGTTAAGGTATCTTGAGTTTTTTGAATGCCTAATGCATGATATATGAGTTAAGTGACTTTATGATGATGAAAGGAATGTATATACGAGTTGTTATCATGGAAAGTATCTATAGTGTTGCAAGTTGACCATACCAAAGATGAGGGGTATGTACCTCATCCACCTTGTCGGGTGGTGGCAATCCCATCATACTGTCACGACCCAAGCCTAGGGCCTAGACATGACACGGCAAATGGGGAACCCGAAGGAACCACAATCAAGCCTCTTCACTTGTCATAACACATCCTTGGTCGTAGAAGCTTACAAAAGACATATATATTAATACGAGGGCAATGGGGATAAGGGAAAGCTTTCCAAAACAACAATATTACAAGACAAGGAGTCGTAACTCATATCATAAATGCACAACTTGTCCAACAAACACCTCTAAATACATAGATAGAGCGGTGCCAAGACAAGGTAATCGGACTCACCCTCAAAGTCAAATAATGTAAGAAAGTGTCTCAATACATAGATAAGAGAAAACATAACCAAGGTCCCCAGACTGGACGATTTACCAACAAGCTTGGAACAACACCGTTTAGCCACGTGGAGGAGGATGAGGGTCAACTTGGGCACCGGTTCCTACATGGTGATATCATGTAGGCAAGAGTATGCATTAGTACATTTGAATGTACTAAGTATGTGGGATGAAATGCAACAAGGAATAAGCATCATAATAGAAATGCGTAACAATAGACAATAGGCATAATATAGTAATATGGTATGTATGATCAATGCTAAAGTAAAACATGCTTAAGTAAATCATGCTCATATAAGATATCATATGTGAAGAAGAGACCAAGATAGCTTTCCAACCTTTGCTGGTTGATGATGGTTACACCCCAATCATCCTAGGTGGTGAGGTATAAACCCTTCACATGGTTGATGTTGGTCACATCCCAATCATCCTAGGTGGTAAACTATAAACCCCTCACATGGTTGATAAGTACAAACCCCCAACTCGGTTGATGATGGTAACACCCCAATCATCCTAGGTGGTGAAGTACTAACCCCTCACATGGTTGATGAGTACAAATCCTTATCCTCGGTTGACTATGGTCTAATACAACACTTTATATAGCATTTATCACGTATATAAGCTCATTTTATCATTATAACATCATTGATATCATATCTCATGCTTTGGGCCTTCAATTCCTCAACAAACCATAACCGGACATTTTATCAAACACTTGGCAGGTGTACAATGGGGGTATAAGACCATGCAATTTAGAGACGAAATCATGCATGAAAATCTATTGTCAAACCATCAATTAACACCTTGTAACACCCCTAAGACATTCACATCAAAACCCCTCATCAAAACTTACAATAGATCCAAGATATATAGCTCACAACATAGCAAAATAGTCACAACTTTACATAGCTTTAACATAGTTCATAGACATGTTCATACTAAGCTTGGGTGTCATGGGTGAAAGTAACCCATGAAAGAAACCCACATACCTTAGGTCTAGAGTTGCTTGGAATTGAGATTGGGAGGAATGGAGGCTTGGAAATGATCTTGGAATCCAATCTTGTTCTTAGGTTTCCTTGAAATCGAATTGGGGCTTGATTGAGGCTCTTGAGAGGATTTGCGAGTGCAATTGAGATGAAAGTAGTGAAATTGGGTCCTTAGGATTAGGGTTTAGGTCTTCTAGGAAGGTTAAGATAGCCTAAAAATCTAAAAAGGGTCATTAGGATAATTAGCATTTACGAAAATGCCATTAGTGAACGGATGGAAAAATAGACATAGTGTTGCCCCACCGAAGGCCCCACGGGTTGTGTGGAGCCTCACAGCCCGTGTGGAGGCTTGTGGCACCATATTTGGTGCTGGAATATGTTGCCCAGGCTCCATGCCAAGGACCACGACCCATGCCACCTGCCATGACTCGTGTGGGTGGCCGTGGTCCATGCCTTAGCCCCAAACTCACCTCCACGCATGCCAAGACTCCCTTACTCACCTTCACGCCCCTATTAACGACCAGTGGCAAGCCTCACGACCCGTGCCACTAGTCGTGGTCCATGCCTTAGGATCAAAATAGTTTTTTCCAGCCTCACATGCCTCACACGACCCATACAAGCCACCACTGCCGGTATAGATGCCCGTGTGACATCACTACAAGGGAGGGTCTTACGAAAATGATCATAACTCCCTCATATGACCTTAGAATGAGGTGAAACCAAGTATGATGTAAATCTAGCTCAAAGGGATTTCATTTGACATGTTGTGGGCCACCTAGTTCCAAATATGATAAAAAATATACTAGTTTAAAGTTGACCCTTGTATGAAACAACATCCAAAACTCAACTTTTAGGGAATTCTTGAACTTGTTTAGGTACTAGGAGTCTCCCATGAACCTAGTACGCCCCTAGCCTAACTAAATGAGTCTTGAAACATGGATATACAAGAGCATAAAGTTATGGGGTGTCACAACTACAATAGATGAGGTGTATGTACCTCATCCACCTTGTTGGGTGGTGGCAATCCTGTACTACCATAGATGAGGAGTATATACCTTATCAACCTTCCAAACAGGAGATATTCCTTGGATTATAAGTACAAAGTTGCTTGGTCTACAATGATCGTCTCTTCCTACACATGTAATATATTCTATATAAGCATGTTTTACTTCAAGTATCATTCATATATGTCATATTGTTACTATGCTTACCCATTGCCTATACTTGTGCATTTTAATTATGTTGCTTATCTCTTGTTGCATTGCATCCTACATACTTAGTACATTTCAACATACTAACGCACACACTATTCCTATATGATGTTATCACGTAGGAACTAGAGCTCCACTTGACCATCTTCCTCCTCACGTGACTATACTATCTTCAAGTAAGTTTGGTGAGTCCTCAATTCCGGGGACAATGTATTTGATCTTATGATATATAAATACTCTCTTTATTTTGATATATGCTCTTTACTATGAGGGTGAGCGCAGAAACTTTTCTTGGGCCCTGCTAAATTCTAAGTCTAGAGGTGTTGTTGGACACATTATGTAATAGTACTTTGAGCTTTGACTCTCTTAACTCTTGTATGTTTTTAAGCTATGAAACACTCCCTCAGCCCCTTTACCCTTATTTTATGTTCTCTTGTTGATGTTTAATTGCTTCCGCGACCAAGGATGTGTAATGATATGCTAAGAGGCTTGTTTGGGATCCTTTCGGGTTCCCCATTCGTCGTGTCATGTCTAGGTCCTAGGTACGGGTCATGAAAAAGATGGTATTAGAGCACTAGGTTGTTAATAGTCCTCAGAATCCAACACACCGTGTTGATTAGAGTCTTGTTCATGATTGTGAAGTGCACCACAACTATGAGGAAGATGCTATGAGGCATTTTAGGAAATGTTTCCCTTCTTCTTACTCTGTGTCGTGCTATAGAAGTTAAGGTAAGGTTTATCCCCTATTGAATGTTCTTTGCTATGCTAGATCATGCCTGTCCCAAGAGGAAGAAGATTCCGCACTCCCAAAGAACAATCGGCTCATGAAGAGTTCTGGGATGCTATTGCCATGTTAGCTCAAGCCATGACAAATCAAATCAATCAAGGGACCAAGCCCCTCATGATTCTACTCTGGCATCTAGGCTAAGGGATTTCATGAGGATGAACCCACCGGAGTTCAATGGTTCTAAAGTTGTAACAACCCCAAAAAATGTACCCGAAAATGTGCCTCAAAAGTGCCCAGAACCGTAATTTCCATATACCTCAAAATCCGTGTGTGATATCAAAAATAAGACTTCATATTCTTGTTCAGGGGGTCAAATATAGGGGAAGAAGGGTCTAACCTTGATTTTAGAGCAACCGTAGCAAAATCCAAATTTTCAAAGTGAGCTCAGAGATAGTGTTCAGGCGCGTCTGGGGTGCGACACACCTCAATGTACTTTCTATTCCAGTTTTCTGGTCCAGTCCAAGACTTTTAAGTCTTGGACCTAAATGTTCCCATACGTGAAAATACCTATATTAGTCTTATTTCACCCTCATACCATTCAAGATAATCCCCAATACTCACTTAAACAATTATCTAAACTTGGCCACTCAGCTCGGCCAAGAAGTTAATGCTCCCGAGACTTCAAATGGTAAGTGGAGAGGTGGTGAGGCCAATAGGGCCCGTGTTGGAGAAACGTTCCAAAGTCTCAAAGGTAGAGGTGATACTATGTGTCCAATCTATGATAATGTTCATAGGGGCCCATGTTTCAAAGGCACCAATGCTTATTTCGATTGTGGCGAAGTGAGACATAAGAGGAAGGATTATCCTCATAGGTACACTAAGAGTAAACGAGGTGATGGTAGGATGACTAATCCCAAGTGCCAACGGTGTGAGAAGTACCATGGTGGCCCATGCTTGAAGAAGACTAATGCTTGTTATGGATGTAGTAAAGTGGGTCACAAGCTAGCAGATTATCCATATGTTCGAGGGAAGTGTAAAGGTGGTCATGTTGATCAAGTGGATCAAGAAGGGGGTGAGGCACCTGATGTTGCTACCGATGTGTTGAGGCACCTGATGTTGCTAGCTGATGTCCTTTGGCTTTAATGTGTTTGCATTGATGGGCCCGGTGTGCCACTATTTATTTTACTATTCTTTTGGTTGCTAGTGGATTTCATGTGTGTCCCAAACTCTCTTTGGTGTCTATATCTTTGGTGAGCCTATTGTTGTTTGAAAATTCATAGGTGTTGTGCTGTGTTCATATTGTATTAGGTCTTGCCTTGTGACTTGTTGGGTTAGTGTGGTAGATTTTAATGCTATGCTTGAAATAGATTAGTTGCGTTGGTATTGAGTCCTCATTAAATGTAGGACTCGTATAGTTAAGTTTTGATTCTCTATTGAGTCCGTCCCTGGTTGAGGGGCTTGTAATGTGATTGCAAAGGGGTGAGCCCGTTTTTTGTCTTAAGATATAATTGATCTCTAAAAGTTGCTCCCATTTTCTTATTGCATAGGGTCTTGTCTTGTGATTTTGGTTGAACATAGTTTGTTGGCTTGGAGGTCCTGAGGTGGTTCGGCTACTTGCAAATTATGTCTTTTTTGATTTTAGTACCCATAATGTTGTAATATGATGGTTAAGAATGGTCGATCTATTTGGTCAACTACATGGGTTAGTCATTTCTCTAAGCTTGATCTTTGGTTCGACTTTTGTTCCCAAGGGATGATGAAGGTAGGTGATATCCCTAAGTGTCTTTTCGAATTAGATGTGAGCCTTTGAGTATGTTGAAGTTGTTTGGATTGACTTATGCACCGACTATGTTTATAGATTTCATTAATAGGGTCTTTAGTCCCTACCTTGTTATGTTTGTGGTGGTCTCTAGTGATTAAGTACTGATTTATTTAGAGCTTGTGAACCATTTGGGAGTAGTGTTCAAAATATTAGGGTAAGTGGATGTGTATGCTAAGAATGTGAAGTGTGAAATATGGATAAAGGAGGTTACCTCCCTAGGTCATGTGGTGTCGGAGGATGGTATTAATATTGATCCTAAGGAGACGTATGTGATTAGAAATCGGCCTAGACCTTTGGCTTCCTTGTATATTATGAGTTTCTTGGGCTTAGCAGGTTACCACCGGAGGTTTGTGAATGGGTTCTTTTCTATTGCTTCTCCCATGACTAAGTTGGCCAAAAGGAAGGATAAGTTGTCTCCGCTCCTATCTTGTCCTCACCGGATAGGGTGGAAGGGCTTGTTGTGTGGTGTGATGTCGCCCAGATTGGTTTGGGTTGTGTGTTGACTCAAGATGGTTAGGTAGAAGTCTATGCTTTCAGATAGTTTGAGATGCATGAGAAGGGTTATCCTACCTATGACTTTGAGTTGGCCGCCATGTTAGTTGCTTTGAATTTTACGTCATTGGTTGTATGGGTGCGTGTTGATGTATTTACCTTCCACTAGAGTTTCTAATATGAGTTCACCCAAAGGGATCTTATCTTGAGAAAAAGGAGGTGGTTAGAATTTCTTAGGGATTATGATATGAGTGTGCATTATCATCTCGGTGAGACTAATGTTATGATGCTTTGAGTAGGGTGTCTATAGGTAGCCTAGCTCGTGATGATGGTTGTGATGAAAAGGTGGCTAGGGAGGTGCATCGGTTTGCTAGGTTGGGGGTTAGATAGAAGAGGTTGACAAAGTCGGTGTTATTATTATTGATGGTTCTAAATCTTCACTAGTTGATGAAGTAAGAGCAATGCAAGATCTTGATCCCTCGTTAGAATTGAAGGCCTTGGTGAAAGAGGGCAAGGTGGAGGTTTTCTCCTAAGGGGGAGATGGTACCCTTAGGTACTAAGGTAGGTTGTGTGTACCTTGTGTTGACAGATTGGTGGAAAAGATCCTTGGCGAAGCCCATAATTCTTCTTATTCTATTCACCCTGGTTCTACCAAATGTATAGAGGATTGATGATGTATATTGGTAGGGAGGCATGAAGAATGACATTGCCGAATTTTGTTTCCAATTGTCATAGTTGTTAACAAGTTAGAGCCGAACATCAAAGGTCGAGTGGCCTAACCTAAGGCATAGAGATTCCTACTTAGAAGTGAGAGGTGATTAATATGGATTTTTGTGATTGGGTTGCCTATAACAATAGCTATCATTCTAGCATTGGGATGACTTCTTTGAAGCTCTCTATGGTATGCGTTGTAGATCACCGATTGGGTGGTTTGAAATGGGAGAGATTACCTTGTTGGGTCCGAATCTGATTATGGAGGACATGGAGAAGGTGAGGTTGATTGAGAAAGGATGAAGCAGCCCAAAGTCGTCAAAAGTTATATGCTGGTGAGAGGAGAAGGGACCTTGGATTTAAAAATCGGTGATTAGGGGGTAATTGAAGGTTTCGCTCATGAAAGGTATGGTTTACCCTAGTAAAGAGGGACTTGGATTCATGGTTTGTGAGTCTTCATAGGGTGTTGAAGAAGGTTAGTGAGGTTGCATATGGACAGGAAGTGCCTTTGGATATGGGTATGGTTCATCCGGTTCTTTATATTTCTAGGATTGAGGAGGCGTGTTGGTGATTCAAGTGTTATAGAACTCCTTGAAGTTGTGGATGTTGTGATGGATGGGTTGACCTATGAGAACGGCTGGTGGAGAAGTTGTGTGAATATGAGTGAAGATTGATTGATAAGGATGTGGTGTTCGTTAAGGCTCCTTGGAAGGTTCGTCTAGTCAAGAGTATCTCTCGGGGAGCCGGAGTGGTCATGGAGGAGAAATATTCATACCTCTTTCATTCTATTCAAGCTTATGATAACACGTCAAGTCCTTTTATGAATTCCAAGTCTTATGTTTCAGTCCCTATCATTGCATGCATTCATTATTTTATTGAGAAAGATCATGGTGATTTTAACACTTATGTTGAGATTTTGAAAATGATGTTTTGAATGTGTTTTTGCACTCTTGTTGGGGATGATCTCTTTATGATTACTCTCCTCTTGTATGTTTCTTTGACATTCGAGGACGAATGTTCCCAAGAGGGAGATATTGTAATGAGCCCAAAAAAATGCCCGAAAATATGTCTTGGATGTGCCCGAAATCGTAAGTTTTATATACCTCAAAGTTCGTGCATGATATAAAAAATCTGACTTCATATCCTTATTCAGGGGGTCAAGTTTAGGGGGGAAAGGGTCTACTCCCTATTGTAGAGCAACCGTAGAAAAATCTGAATTTTCAAAGTGAGCTCGGAAATAGTGTTCGAGCGTGTCTGGGGCATGACGCGTCTCAGTGTATTTTCCGGTCCAATTATTCTGTCCGATCCAAGAGTTTTAAATCTTGGGCCTAAATGTTCCCACATGTGAAAATACCTATATTTAGCCTTATTTCACCCTCATACCATTCAAGACAATCCCCAATACTCACTCAAACACTTAGCCAAATATTTTACTCCTAAATTCAAGTCTCAAAACCATCTTCGGATCTAAGGATTTTCTCTAAAGCTTTAAGTTTCCATCTCCAGCCCTTATCAAGTTCATCTTCGAAGCTAAGGTATGTGGGTTTCTTCATGGGTTCCTTTCTCTCATGATACCCAAGCTTCCTTTTACTTAAATTTTCATGATTTAAAGATGATTTACTAATGCGTCTTATTTATTATGAAAATCCCTGCACGTTGTGTTAGGTTTTATGAAATTGTGACTATTTTGGTATGTTTTGAGCTATGAAACCAAGCTCTATTATAGGATTTGATGAAGGGTTTTGATGTATATTGCTTGAGGGTGGTAGCAAGTATCTATTTATGATCTTACATTGGAGTTTCTAGCATGATAACACTCTTGAATTGTATTGTTTTATACTAGCACTACACACCGTCTAAGTGTTTGATAAAATATCCGGTTATGGTTTCTTGAGGAATTGAAGATCCAATGCATGTCTTATTAGTTGAATGACTATATGATGATGAAATGAATGTATGTATATGAGGACTATAAGATGATGAAGTGCGTATATGTATATGGTATATGGTATTCTCTATATAGTGTTGGAATGTGACCATGCCCTGCTCGGGGGTTGCGCGTCGGGTAACCTTATCAAGGGGTTTGTACCTTGATAACCTATGGGGGGGTTTGTACTCCGACACCATGGGCGGTAGGGTGTGACTATCCATCAACCTTATTGGGGGTGTTTACCCTTGGGTCATGACTAAAGTGGATGAGGACCCTTAAGAATGTATTGATGATATGTACAAAGTGTTATCTATCATGGGGGTTAGATCGGAGGAGAAAATGGAGTTGGCGCAATATACTAATTCAAGGGGGTGGCTCAAATATGGTATGTCCAATGGAAAGAGGAGAAGGGGAACAACAATGTGATTCTTTGGGAGGAGTTTAAGGCGGCTTTCCTTAACCGGTTCTTCTCTCTTGAGCTTCATAAGGCCAAAATGATGGAGTTCATGAATTTAAAGCAAGGATCTGTGAGTGTAAGTGAGTATGCACTCAAGTTCAACCAACTCTCCAATTATGCTCCACAATTTGTTGCCGACACGAGGTCTAGGATGAAAAAATTTTTGATGGAGGTATCCAATTTGATTAATAAGGAGTGTCGTGCCGCTATGTTGATAAGTGACATGGATTTGTCCCACCTAATGACATATGCCGAACAATTGGAAGGGGAGAAGCTTAGAAAAAGGAGGAGTGGTGAGCCAAAAGGGCCCGTTTTGATGGTAAATTCTGAAGTCTCTAAGTTGGTTGGTTTCATCAAGGACAAGGTCTTCCTATGCTCCTACTAGGAGGTTTGCCAATGACAACCCAAGCGTCCAAGGTGATGGTAGGGTGGTGCCTAATGTTATGTGTCCAAAATGTGGTAAGGGTCATACTGGCCTATGTTTGAGGGATACTAATGCTTGTTATAGTTGTGGGGAAGTAGGGCATAAGGTGATATTGCCTTCATAATTGGAAAAAGGTTAAGGATGTTCGTCCACAAGGTGCTAATGTGGTTCCTAGGCGGAGAGGTAGCCAACAAGGTGGTGTCCCAAGGCACAATCGGTTGTATGCTTTCCAAGGGAGACAAGTGGTAGATAAGGTGCCCAATGTCATCACCGGTATGTTAAAAGTCTTTGATTTTGATGTGTATGCACTTATAGACTTGGGTGCCACACTTTCTTTTGTTACTCCTTTTGTTGCCAAAAAGCTTCATGTTGAGCCCAAATGGTTGTGTGAGTCCTATGAGGTGTCTACTCCTATTTGTGCATCTGTTGTTGCTAGAAAGGTCTATAGAAATTGTCCTATTTGCATTTTGCATAAAATATTACCTTGTGATCTTGTTGAGTTGGACATGGTGGATTTTGATGTCATTCTTGGGATAGATTGGTTGCATTTATATTATGCCTCTATTGATTATAGAACCTGTAGGGTCAAAGTCCAATTCCCAAATGAACCTGTCCTTGAGTGGGAAAGTCATGATGTGGTGGTCAAAGGCAAGTTTATCTCTTGCATTAAACCCAAAAGTTGATTTCTAAGAGATATCTCTATCATCTTGTAAGGGTTAGGGATGTCGATTCCAAAGTCCTTCCTATAGAATTGGTTGCAGTGGTTAACTAATTCCTTGATGTCTTTCATAATGATCTTCTCGGTGTTCGTCCTGAAAGGGAAATAGATTTTGGCATAGATCTCCTTCTCGATACTTAACTTATTTCTATTCCCCCTTACCGTATGGCCCTGGCGGAGTCAACGAAGTTGAAAGAGCAACTAAGGGACTTGTTGGAGAAGGGTTTTATTAGGCCTAGCCAATCACCTTGGGGTGCACCGATGCTATTTGTGAAGACGAAGGATGGGTCCCTTAGAATGTGCATTGATTACCGGTAACTTAATAGAGTAACCATCAAGAAGAAGTACCCTTTACCAAGGATTGATGATCTATTTCACCAACTTCAAGGGGATAGTCACTTCTTTAAGAGTGATCTTCGATCGGGTTATCAAGTGAACGTGAGGCAGTGTGACATTCCCAAGACGACCTTCCGGACTAGATATGGGCACTATGAGTTTGTGGTTATGTATTTTGGGTTGATCAATGCACCAGCTATCTTTATGGATCTTATGAATAGGGTCTTTAAACCCTTCCTTGATTTGTTTGTGGTGGTTTTCATTGATTTTATTTTGATCTATTCCCATAGTGAGGAGGAGCATGTGAGTCATTTGAGGGTGGTGCTACTAAAATTGAGGGAAGAGAAGTTGTATGCTAAGTATGAGAAGTGTGAGTTTTGGTTACAAGAGGTTGCCTTTCTAGGTCATGTGGTGTCGAGGGATGGTATTAAGGTGGATCCTAAAAAGACAGAAGTGATTAGAAATTGGCCTAGACCTTTGACTCCATCGAGCATTAGAAGTTTCTCGGGCTTAGCGGGTTATTGCCGGAGGTTTGTGAATGGGTTCTCATCTATTGCTTCTCCAATAACTAAGTTGACTCAAAAGAAGGCTAAATTTGTGTGGGCGGATGAGTGTGAAAAGAGTTTCCAAACTTTGAAGGATAAGCTTGTCTTAGCTCCTATCTTCTCTTTACCGGAAGGGTTGGAAGGGTTTGTTGTATATTATAATGACTCACCAATTGGTTTGGGTTGTGTTTTGATGCAAAATGGTGAGGTGATAGCCTATTCTTCTAGATAACTTAAGGTGCATGAAAGGAATTATCCTACCTATGATCTTGAATTGGCCGTCGTGGTATTTGCTTTGAAAATTTGGCGTCATTATTTGTATGGGGTGCATGTTGATGTGTTCACCGATCATAAGAGCCTCCAATATGTGTTCACTCAAAATGATCTTAACTTGAGATAAAGAAGGTGGTTAGAGTTCCTTAAGGATTATGATATGAGTGTGTATTATCATTCCTGTAAGGCTAATGTTGTGGTCGATGTTTTGAGTAGGGTATCTATAGGTAGCCTAGCTCATGTTGATGATGGTGGCAAAGGGGTGGCTAGAGAGTTCCATCGGTTTGCTAGGTTGGGAGTTAGGTTGGAGGAGGTTATCAATGGTGGAGTAGTGGTGGTTTATGGTTCCAAATCTTCATTGATTGAGGAGGTTAAGGCAAAGAAAGATCTTGACCCTGCTTTGTTAGAATTGAAGGCATTGGTGAGAGATGGTGCCCTTAGGTACCAAGGAAGATTCTGTATGCTTAATGTTGAAGACTTGAGTGAGAAGATTCTTGATGAGGCTCATAATACTTCCTATTCTCTTTACCCCAATTCTACCAAAATGTATAGAAATTCGAGGGAAGTGTTTTGGTGGGATGGTATGAAGAAAGACATCACTAAGTTTGTGTCTGGTTGCCATAGTTGCCAACAAGTGAACGCCAAAACATCAATGGCTGGGTGGCCTAACGCAAGGTATAGGGATTCCTACTTGGAAGTGGGAGGAAATCAACATGGATTTTTTGGTTGGGTTGCCTCATACTAGAAAGGGTTTTGATTCTATTTGGGTTCTAGTTGATAGAATGACAAAGTCGGCTCATTTCTTGCCGATTAAGACTACTTATGGGGCCGAAGAGTATGCTAGATTATACATTCATGAGTTGGTTAGGTTGCATGGGGTGCACTTGTCTATCATATCAGATCGTGGTGCTCAATTCACTTCTTATTTTTGGTGGTCCTTCCAAAGAGGTCTTGGTACCAAAGTAAAGCTTAGTACGACCTTTCTCCTTCAAACGGATGGCCAAGCCGAAAGAACTATCCAAACTCTTAAGGATATGCTTAGAGATTGTGATTGCAATTTAAGGGTAGTTGGGATGACCATCTTCCATTGATTGAGTTTGCTTATTTTAATAGCTATCATACAAGCATTGGTATGGCTCCTTTTGAGGCCCTTTATGGTAGATGTTGTAGATTTTTGGTTGGGTGCTTTGAAGTGGGAGAGATTGTTTTGTTGGGTCTGGATTTGGTTATGGAGGACTTAGGGAGAGTGAGGTTAATAGGACAGAGGTTGAAAGCTTTCCAAAGTCGTCAAAAGTCCTATGTCGATGTGAGCAGAAGGGATCATGCCTTTAAGGTTGGTGATTGAGTCTATTTGAAGGTTTCACCAATGAAGGGTGTGGTTCATTTTTGTAAAAGGGGTTAATTGAGTCCAAGATTTATTGGTCCTTATAGAGTATTGAGGAGGATTGGTAAGGTCGCCTATGAGTTGGAGTTGCCCAATGGCATGAATATGGTTCATCTTGTCTTCCATGTGTCTATATTGAGGAAGTGTGTAGGTAACCCAAGAGCCATTGTGCCTCTTGATGTGGTGGGTGTTGCTGAAGAGAATTTGACTTATGAAGAGGTTCCGGTAGAAACTTTGGATAGACAAGTGAAGAGGTTGAGGAACAAGAATGTTGCTTCCGTTAAGGTCCTTTGGAGAAACCAACAAGTTAAGAATGCTACATGGGAAGCTGAGGCGGACATCAGATATCCCTATCTCTTCCATTCTACTCAAGCCTAAGGTACTAATCTAAGTCCCCTACGTGATTTCAAGTCTTAAGTTTCAGCCCTCATATCATTTGCATACATTCATGTTTAAATTGACAAGTTCATGGTGATTTTGACACTTACGTTGAGATTTTTGAAATGATGTCTAAGTGCATTATTGCATTCTTGTGTGGGCTGAAATTATCTTGATTATTCCTCATATATACGTTCCTTTGACATTCGACGATGAATGTTCCTAAGGGAGAGATATTGAAACGAACCAAAAAGTGCCCGAAAATGTGCCTTGGAAGTGCCCATAATCGAAATTTCCATATATCTCAAAATTCGTGTGTGATATCAAAATTTTGACTTCATATTCTTGTTTAGCGGGCAAATTGAATAGGTAATAGGTATAACCTGAATTCTAGAGGACCCGTAGCGAAAAATGAATTTTGCCAAAATTTGATTTCCAAAACCGGTTCGCGTGGCTCTGTGATGCAGAGCTGTCGCAGAGCAGTGCATTTGCTGCCAGATTTTATAATCTTGGTCCAAGGCTTTGGAGTCATGAGCCTAAGCCTTCCTATGAGTAAAAATACCTACACTTAGTCATTTTTCAACCTCATTTCGTAGAAGACATTCCCCAAAATCCTCTCTAACACTTAGACAAATATTTCACCCAAATTCAAGTGTCCCAAATCTCTTTCCGAATCTAAGGATTTCATTCAAGCTTCAAATTTTCAATCGAATCTTCACCAAGGATATCTCCAAAAGTTAAGTTATGTGGGTTTCAACCATTGGGTCCTTTCACCCATGGTGCCTAACCTTCCTTTTTACTTAAATTGTATGTTTCTAAGTTGATTTACTTGTGGGTCTTACTTATTATTAATTTCACTATGAGCTAAATTGGTTGAACTTGAGGCATACTCCCTCACACTCATAGACCCTTCTCTCAAATTCATAAATTCCACCAACTTAGCTTCCCTAAGATCAAGGGGGAAGAACCGATTAAATAAGGCCACCTTGAACTCCTACCAAAGCACCACATAGTTGACTCCCTTCTCTTCCTTCCATTGATTGTACCATATTTATGCTACCCCTTTGAGTTGGTAGGCCGCCAACTCCGCCTTATCCTTCGACCTCATACCCATGATAGACAAAATCTTGTAGACCTCATCAATGAACTCTTGAGGGTCCTCACTCACCTTTGACCCATGGAATTCCGAGGGATTCATTCTGATGAAATCTCTCACCCGAGATGCCGGTGTAGGAGCATGAGGGTCTTGGGCCCCTTGGTTGTCTTGATTAGCCACAACTTGTGCAAGCAAAGTGAGAGCATCCTGAAGCTCTCCATTGAACGGTTGCTCCTTAGGTGTGCGGGCTCTTCTCCCTCTCGTGTTAGACATGATCTAGCATAGCAAAGGACAATCGTTAGAGGGAAAAACCTTAATTCAACTTCTATGGAACGACATAGAGTAAGAAGAAGGGAAACATTTCCTGAATGTCTCATAGCCTCTAGCTCATAGTTGTGGTGCACAACATAACCATGAACAAGAATCTAATCGACACGGTGTGTTGGACTCCGAGGATCTAACAACATAGTGCTCTGATACCAAGTTTGTCACGACCCAAGCCTAGGTCCTAGACGTGAAACGACGCAAGGGGAACCCGAAGGAACCCCAAGCAAGCCTCTTAGAACATCATTACACATCCTTGGTTACAGAAGCGATAAAATAAACATCCACTACTAAAAAACTGCGAAAATGCGATGGACTGCGTCGCTAAAAAATGCAATGGACAAAAGGACGCAGTCCGTCGCTTTTGTGTATATATTGTTATTTTTTAATATCTTTTAATATTAAGAGACGGATTGCGTCTGAATGTCCGTCACTTTTTTTTGCGAAATTTTTTGCTTTTTTTAAATGTTAATAAATAATTATTTTTAAATAAAAGCGACTGTGTCCATCGTATATATATATATATTAAAATTTTAAAAATTGCAATGGACAATGCGACAATGTCCATCGCTATATTTATTATATTAATTAAATATTTTAGTAAAATATAAACGACGGACGGTATTGCCCATTCTGTCTCTTTTTTAGTCAATCGTCAATAGAGTTTAATGAATGGCGACAGACATAACGACGCCGTCCGTCGCCCCTAGGCGTGTATAAAAAAAAGTCCTGACTTTAATTCATTTTCCCCCTTTCAAACACCCTATATCCTCTCTAAAAAATACCGTAGCAGCCCCCATACCCAACCGTCAGCCTCCATCCCTGACCACCGTTCGCCCGCCGGCGCCGCTGCGTCTTATTCATTTCCTCCTCCCCACAAGTAAGGTAACTAATATTTCCTTTCTTTTTGCTTCATTTTTAGTATTATTTAGTTATTTTATGTTTTTGAATTTTACAACTTGTTAGCTTGCCCATTTCACTTTTATTGTTAAAATTAGGATTAGAAATATTATTTTGTGTATGGTATTGTGAACAAGTAAATGAAATTAATATTTTTTATTTTGTGGGTAAACTTTAAATTTAATTTTTGAAAATTAGTTTATGAATTGAGTTATTTTGTGTTGGAAGCGTGTTGTTATGAAGTTATATTGTGATTAGCATAGTTAAATTGTATAGGTATAGTGAATTAGTGAGTAATTAACAATTTTAGGGTTTTAGCTAGCTTGAATTTGAGGTTTTTTGAATAAGCTTGTAAATTACTTATTTTTTTTGTTGGAATTGAATTGTTGTTGAAGTTAATTATAATGTTGGAATAAAATTGAAGTCAGAATTTTTGTTGAAGTTTGAATAAATTGTTGTTTTTAAGTAGAATTGTTGTTGAATTAGTTGAATTTAGTTATTGTTGAAGTTGGTAGTGTTTAACTTGAATTTTAAGTTGTGAACTTTAAAGTTGAATATATTATAGAAATTGAACCTTGGGATTTTTTTTTAAAGTTTAACTTAGATTTAATTTTGAACTTTATTTGTGAAGTTTGAACTTGTATATAATGAAGAACTCGAACTTTAATTTAGGATTTGTTAACATTATGACTTTAGTAGTGTTTAACTTGAACTTAGATTAACGTTGGAACTTAAATTTTGAGTTGTGAACTTTAATGTTGAATATAATATAAAAATTGAACTTTAGGATTTTATTTTAAAGTTGAAGTTAGACTTATTTTCTAACTTATTTTGAACCTAAACTTTGAACTTTATTTGTGAACTTTGAACTTGTATATAATGTAGAATTTGAACTTTAATTTAGGATTTGTTAAGAGTATGAATTTAGTAGTGTTAAACTTGAACATAGATTAAACTTGAAACTTGAATTTTAAGTTGTGAAGTTTAAATTTGAATATAATATAAAAATTGAACCTTAGGATTTTTTTAAAAAGTTTAACTTAGATTTAATTTTGAATTTAAACTTTGAACTTTATATGTGAACTTTTAACTTGTATATACTGTATAACTTGAACTTTAATTTAGGATTTGTTAAGTTTGTGGCTTTAGTAGTGTTAAACTTGAACATAGATTAAACTTGAAACTTGAATTTTAAGTTGTGAAGTTTAAATTTGAATATAATATAAATATTGAACCTTAGGATTTTTTTTTTAAGTTTAACTTAGATTTAATTTTGAACTTAAACTTTGAACTTTATTTGTGAACTTTGTACTTGTATATAATGTAGAACTTGAACTTCAATTTAGGATTTGTTAAGATTATGGCTGTACTAGTGTTTAACTTGAACTTAGATTAAAGAATTGAAACTTAAATTTTAAGTTGTGAACTTTAAAGTTGAATATAATATGAAATTGTGAACTTAAACTTTGTACTTGTATATAATGTGCTTTAATTGTACTTGAAATTTTAGGTTATCAATATTCGCCGGCGCCACCAATCGAAGATTCTTTTGGTGTGGTGTGGGAAGTTATGGATTAGGGTGAAGTCTGAGTAACCTTGAGTCCATAACTTCCCCTATTTTTGATCCCAAGGTTTTCTTTCCATGTTTCTTTTTCCTTGTGGATGTTTTTAGTTTTTGTTGAATCGGCATGTTTAGGTAGTGTAGATAATTTGTAGATATATAGTAATCGTTATCTTTTGGCATATATATAGTCTTGAAGTGTTTTATGAAGATTGGGTACCCTAAATTTTTTTTAACATTGTTGGTTATCATTGGAATCTTGCATATGTCTATTTGACAATGTTTGTTCTGATAAGGAGAAGGAAAGTTGATGTTTGAAGCATGACTTGTGAGTCTATGTTGATTGTGTATGCGATGCCATGTGCATGTGAGCTTATTTTATGGCATTCATGCATGGCGTATTGACTCAAAACTTGCCTTGTTACTCTATGATTGGACCGGAGATGTGGTTGATTGGAAAGGATCTTAGGCCATTGTTCTTTTACTGAGCTCACTTTTCTTTAAATGACCTAGAAAATGTGATAGTTGATCCCTTCTTCCAAATTCTTGAGCTTTTCATGTACTTGTTTTTCCTTGAAACCTAGCTAGCCTAGCCTTGTTTTGTGAAACACCTTGATATTGGATCTGGCCTATCCTTGAACAAGTGAACCTTAATTGAGGCTAAAAGCCTAACTTGAAGGTGGCTACAAGTAGAGGCCCTAGTTTAGGGAACAAATATAGTGTGCTTCACCTCAGGTTAAAAGCCTAAGTTTAGGGTGACCTTTGTTGTGGTAAAGTAATGAAAATGAGGTGGTTAGTTGGGAAAGAAAGAACGAAAAGACAAATCATGTACTGGGTGAGAAAAAGAAAAGAATAGTTGCCTGGGATTGAAGAAAAATAGCAAAATGAGTTCAGAAATATGGCACATCTGAAAAAGGAAAAGAAAGCACTCGAAATAGCTTGAAAAGGAAGAGTGAGGGAGGATATAGAGAAAAATCATTGAGTTATGGAGGTAAGAGTGTTAAAAACATGGTTCAAGGATAGCTTTTAGTCACTACCTACCTAAAATGCCATATTCAAAACCCCATGAGCCTACATTACAAGCCTATTAAGTCCTAAAGTGAACCGAATTCAACTAGTCAACAGTAGAGAGTTTGAGTATAGGGGCAAGCCTATGGTGTTAGCTATCATGGATGAATTTCATTTGTGAGAGTGAGAATGCTTGCACAGTCGCTGAACCTTGATTGCTTTTTGAGTGGAATAGAGGGACTTCTTTTCTGTGAGGGCACTTGCATTGCATGATTGATATATGACTCATTCAGTGATTGTGGATTGTTGATACACCTTCACTTGTCATAGTTGGATTGCCGGATGAATCATTGTGTTTTGGTTTGCTTGGTAGCTTTGTAATCAAGTTTTGAAAATGAGAGTTGGGTACCTGAATTGGAGTTAAGTAATATATATGCCATTAGAGTAATTGCTGTGTGTTTCTCATTGTCTACTTAGATCGAGTCGTCGCTTGAGGACAAGCAACGGTTCTATGTTGAGGGTATTGATGTGCTATCAAAATACAACACATTTAATGCCTAAAAGAAGGGATTTTGCAAGTTCTTAATGTGATGTTTTATGGTTTTATGAATTTTTGTGTTAATTGTGCAGAAAATACAGGTAGGCAAGATTTTGAGAAGAAAAGTGCAGATTTTGATCAAGTCAGGTCCTACGAGCCACCCTATAAGTCGTAGCTCATGCTACGAGTCGTAGGATGCCATTCGTAGCAAGTTCCAGAGAACAAAATCAAAAATCTGAGAAGTAAAGGTCAACCATATGATGCCACCCTAGGAGTCGTAGAGAGCTCTAAGACTCGTATAAGTAGGGATCGTACCAAATTTCATAGAGTTCAAGAATTGGACCAAGAACTACAGGCCTAGACTCTGAAAGGAGCATATGAGTCGTAGCCCAAACTATGACTTGTAATAGAGGGTCATATCAGTCAATTCCAAAATGTCAGTGCTGACTATGAAACCCCGATTACGACTCGTAGGGCACCCAACGAGTCGTATCTGCGAGACGTAATTGCTGCCAGCTGCATTTTCTATTTAATTTTTAGAGTGATTTTGTAAATAGTATAAATAGTTAATGTTAGGGTTTTAGAAGATGACTTTGAACATTTTTCATATTCAGAACTTTGAATATTCTCTCTTGAATATTTTAAGACCATTTATAGGGTTTAGTGTAGATTTCCATTTTTTATTTGAAGACACATTTGTGGGGATTAAAAAACCACATTGTATTCATCCTCCATTAATCCAAGCTTGTTGTTTTCAACTTGAAGGTGTATTTGCTCTTCATTGTTTTGGATAATCTCTCAACTATGTCTCTCTTATTCATTGTTGTTGATTTTGCCTTAGCTATGAGTAGCTAATCACCCAAAAGTTGGGGTTGTGGGAACCATGAGTAGTTAACCTGAAATAACCTAGACTTTGTGCATTTCTTTAGTTGGGTTTTTGCATATATTATTTATTTCCTTTCGCTTTGATTGTTGTTTGGTGGTGGCCAACACCAAATCTCGCCTACTATCATGATTCCAACTAAGGTAGTGATGAATAGGAAAAGAGAAGTAGATGACAGGATTCAATTAATGTGTTCTCATCTAATCAACCAAACCTGACTAAGGGGAGGTTGACTAGGACAATGGGTAATGGTTAGTTGGCACATCATGGGTGTTGACCAAGCGCCATGGTGAAATTCGACCTTTACCTTCACAAGAGGGCTGGAAGAAGCTAGGTTACCATCCTGCATGCAAATTTCTAATTAACGTCATGTTGTCTAGGGTAATTGAGTCAACGAATCATGGGGAACATAGTTTGCAAGTGGTCCCTCAATTTGATTGTCTTATTGTATAAATAGTGTAGTGTTTGTTTTTGTTCTTCTATTTAAATCACAAGCCCCCTCCCCCCATTTTAGAGAACATAGTGATCGGCACTTAAAATGATTTATAGTGGGTCAACATAGTCAAGCCTCGTATTCCCTGTGGATTCGACCCTAACCTACTATTAGGTTTATAATTAACTGCGATTGTTTTACCGTTGGAACGTGAACATCAAGCAACCAACTCGAGACTATGAACATTATGTTTGCCAGTAGTGGTGGCAACACAATAGCTCTAATTACCTCCATAGCAATATGATTCATTCTTTATTGATTTTATTGGTAAGCAATGACATTAAAATCTTAAGGTTGTGGAGCAATATCCTCAAGAGGAGGCGGGTTATCATTCTCAGAATCCTCATCGTTACTCCTGTTTAGAGGTGCATTGTTCGCGTTATTGGCATTGTCTTGGGCCATTCTTCTCAATGATCTATGGATCTCTGGGTCAAAGGGAGTTAAGGGATTACCTTGACTCTGAGTTTTGGGCATACACTACATTTACACCTTGGAAAAGAACAAAAACAAAAAACTAAAATAAAATTAGTGAACTAAGGATTGACACTCGAATTACTTATGAATTCACTAAGTGTAGTCGTATTCCCTAGCAATGGTGCCAAAATCTTAATGTTGCCCAAGTTACACCTCCTTTTTAAAGGATAAAGCATTCGCTGTCAAGAAATAGAACTTAACAAAGGTTCAGGTCAAACCCACAGGGAATAAGTAGACTCAAGAACTGATTGCAACTCGAATGATTAACCAACTTACTTCACCAAAGGGGGGGAGGGGGTTGCAATAATCAATGAAACATATAACTAAACTATCACAAGAGAGAAGTCAATATAGAGAGAAACTATGGTACTGTGTTCCACATGATTCCCCAACTCAGTATTACTGAATAACCTAATTCTTTTCTAGTATGTAACATGCAGGACGGTAAGTGCTGTTCACCAAGCCCTTTTGTCAAATATGAGAGGTGAATTTAGCTATGCGACTTAGCCCATCTCCATAATGTGTATTACTAACCCTTACCTATCAGTCCCGGTACAACCTCCCCTTGGCCCTGTTTGGTTGATAAGATGAATAGATCAATCAAATCCTGTAAATTAATCTCTTTTCCTATTCATTTCTATCTTTGTCTAGTCAGTAACACTAGGCAGGTTCTAATGTTGACCACCATGAGAAAACATTCAAAACGAAGAGAGTTAATTAATTCATGCATATACATCTTCCAAGAATCATGAATTATCCAATTTACTTTGTTAGTTCTTCATAGTTCCCACAACCCTAGTTGTGGATTTAACTACTCATGTTATATGTAGATGTAAGAATTATAATTTGAGAAATCATAATTGAACACTTACACAATAGAATTAAGAACAAGCAAATCCAACTTCAATAAGAATCACAAGCTTGAAGATCAAATTCAAACACAAGTATTCTTAAAGATTCTCCAATATGATCTTACGATTTTCTCACTCTAATTACTGAGTTCTCTATGTACTAGGATGAAACGACCCCAAAATGTGCCTGAAAATGTGCCTTGGAAGTGCCCGAAATCGTAAATATATCTCAAAATTCATGCGTGATATCAAAAATTCGACTTCATATTCTTGTTCAGGGGGTCATTTTCAGTGGGAAATGGGTCTAACCCTGATTTAAAAGCAAATGGTTAGCAATTGTGATTTTCCAAGTGACAATTTTCAGAGAGCTTTTCGTAAAACACTTTGCCAAATACTTTACTCCTAAACTCAAGTTTCAAAACCATTTCTGGATTCATAAGAAATACACTCAAGCTTCAAGTCTCCATGTTCAATATTCATCAAATTCATCTCCAAAGCTAATGTGTGTGGGTTTCTTTCATGGGTTCCTTTCACCCATGATGACCAAGCCTCCTTTTATTCTAATTTGCCTGATTTAAAGATGATTTACTCATGAGTCTTATTTCTTATGAAAATCACTGCATAGTATGATGGGTTTATGAAATTGTGACTGTTTTACTATGTTTAGAGCTATGAATCAAGGGTCTATTGCGAGAACTAATAAAGGGTCTTGATGTATATTGTTTGAGCATGTTACCAAGTATTTATTTATAGCTTTACAATGATTTTTCTAGTATGATTTCACTCTTGGATTGCATGGTTTTACACTAGCATTAAACATCCTCTAAGTGTTTGATAAAATGTCCAATTGTGGATTCTTGATGAATTGAAGGTTCGATGCATGTCTTATGAGATGAATGACTATATGATGATGAAATGATGATAGAATGATGATGAAAAGGAATGTATGTGTATGATGATGAAAGGACCGTATGTATATATGATATTATCTCTATATAGTGTTAGGGATGACCAAGCCTCGCTCTGGAAGTTGTAGGCTCGGGTAAACTATCGAGGGGTTGGTACCTTAGTCGCCTAGCTCGGGGAGTTGTAGGATTAGGTAACCTTGTTGGGGGTTGGTACCCATCAACCTTGATAGGGGAGTTTGTACTTTGTCAACCTTGATGTGGGGTTTGTACTCCGTCAACCTCGGTGGAGGGTTTATACTCCATCAACCTCATGAAGGGGTTAGTACGTCATGCACCTATCCAAGGGGTGGTTTCCCTTGGCTTGCACTAACATGGTCACTCCTTACGGTTAATATATGATCTATATAAGCATGGTTTTACTTCAAGCATTATTCGTACATGTCATATTGTTAGTATGCTATTCATTGATTATGAATATGCATTTTGCCTATGATGTTTACCTTTTGTTGCATTGCACCCTACATACTTTGTAGATTCAAACATACTAACTCATATATTATGCCTACATGGTGTCACCATGTAGGTACCGGTGTACCACTTGGTCATCCTCCTCCACGTGGCTAGTACGACTTCTATAAAGCTTGTTAGTGAGTCCTCTATTCCGGGGATGTTACTTATGATCTCTTGCTATGTATTAAGACTTTCTCTCTTAACGTATCTATTGACTATAAGGGTGAGCCCGGTTGCTTTGTCTTGTCCCCCGTACCTATCTATGTAGTAAAGGTGTTGTTGGACATGATATGTATCTAAGCTATGATCCTTGACTCTCTTGTTTCTTGATATTATGATATTAACTTACCCTTAGTCCCTATTCCCTTGCTTATGCTTATTTCTCAATGTCATTTTTATTTCTTCCGAGGTCAAGGATGTGTAATGATAAACTATGAGGCTTGTTTGGGGTCCCTTCGGGTTCCTAATTTGTCAGTCACGTCTAGGCCCTAGGCATGGGTTATGACAAATATGGTATTAGAGCACTAGGTTGTTAGATCCTCGGAGTCCAACACACCGCATGGATTAGAGTCTTATTCATGGTTATGTTGTGCACCACAACTATGAGTAGGAGGCTGTGAAACATTTTAGGAAATGTTTCCCTTCTTCATGTTCTAAGTCATGCTATAGAGTTGAAGTAAGCTTTTCCCCTCTAACGATTGTTCTTTCCTATGCTAGATTATGCCCAATACGAGCGAAAGACGGGCCTGCATTTCCAAGGAGCAACAGGGCGATGGAGAGCTTAGGGATGCTCTCACCTTGCTTGCACAAGTGGTGGCAAGTTAAGCCAACCAAGGGGCCCAAGCCCCTCATGCTCTTACATCGGCCTCTCGGGGTAACACAAAAATGGTAGCACAAATATGGTACAACCAATGGAAGGAGGAAAAGAGAGTCAACTATGTGGTGCTTTGGGAGGAGTTCAAGGTGGCCTTCCTCAATCGGTTCTTTCCCCTTTAACTTAGGGAAGCTAAGTTGGTGGAATATATGAATTTGAGACAAGGGTCCATGAGTGTGAGGGAGTATGGCCTCAAGTTCACCCAACTTTCAAATTTCGCTCCTCACTTGATTGCCGACCCAAGGTCGAGGATGAACAAATTTGTTATGGGGGTCTCCGACTTGGTTAGTGAAGAATTCCGGTCCTCCATGTGGATTAGTGACATGGACTTGTCACGTTTGATGACCTTTGCCGAGCAAATGAAAGAGGAAAAATTAAGGAAGAGAAGGGGGAATGAGGCTAAGAGGGCCCGCTTTGAGGTAAGTTCCAAAGGAGTGGCTGGTTCAATCAAGGCAAAAGGGTAGATTCATCTCTTACATTAAAGGTCGTAATCTGATCTCTAAGGGGTGTCTTTATCATCTTGTAAGGGTTAGGGATGTGCAGTCTAAAGTCCTTCACACAGAGTTGGTTGTGGTCGTAAATTAGTTTCTTGATGTCTTCCCAAATGACCTTCACGGTGTTCCTCCCAAAAGGGAAATAGACTTTGGCATAGACCTCCTCCTCGATACTCAACCTATTTCTATTCTCCCTTATCGTATGGACCCGGCAGAGTTGAAGTAGTTGAAATAGCAATTGAGGGACTTTTTGGAGAAGGGGTTCATTAGGCCTAGAAAATCACCTTGTGGTGCACTAGTGTTGTTTGTGAAAAAGAAGGATGGGTCCCTTAGGATGTGTGTTGACTACCGACAAGTCAATAGGGTCACCATTAAAAATAGGTATCCTTTTCCAACGATTGATGATTTGTTTGACCACTTGCAAGAGGCTACCCATTTCTCTAAGATTGATCTTAGTTCCGGGTATCACCAAGTGAAGATGAGGGAGTGTGATATTCCCACGACAGCCTTCTGGACTAGATATTGGCATTATGAGTTTGGTGTGATGTCTTTTGGGTTGACTAAGGCACCGACCATCTTCATGAACCTTATGAATAGGGTCTTCAAACCCTACCTTGATTCCTTTGTTGTGGTCTTCATTGATACCATTTCGATCTATTCTCGTGGTGAGGAGGAGCATAGGGCTCATTTGAGGTTTGTGTTGCAAAGATTGAGGGAGGAGAAATAGTATGCTAAATATGAAAATTTTGAATTTTGGTTGAGGGAGGTTGCCTTCCTAGGACTTGTGGTGTCGGGGGAAGGTATTAAGGTTAATCTTAAGAAGACCGACGTGATTAGAAATTGGCCTAGACCATTGACCCGTCAGACATTAGGAGTTTCTTGGGCTTATCGGGCTATTATTAGAGGTTTGTGAATGGGTTCTCTTCTATTGCTTCTCCTATGAAAAAATTGACTCAAAAGAAGGCCAAGTTTGTGTGGTCTGAAGAATGTGAAAGGAGTTTCTAAACATTGAAAGATAAGCTTGTGTCCGTTCCTATATTGTCACTACCGGATGGGCTTGAGGGGTTTGTTGTGTATTGTGATGCTTCCCCAGTTGGATTGGGTTGTGTATTGATGCAAAGTTGTAGGGTCATAGCCTATGCTTCTAAACAACTCAAAGTGCATGAAAAGAACTACCCTACCCATGATCTCGAATTAGCCGTCATTGTGCTTGCATTAAAGATTTGGCGTCATTATTTGTATGGGATGCATTTTGATGTGTTCGTCGATCATAAGAGCCTTCAATATGTCTTCACTCAAAATGATCTGAGGTAAAGAAGGTGGCTAGAACTTCTTAAAAACTATGATATAAGTGTACATTATCATCTAGGTAAGGCAAATGTGGTGGCAGATGCCTTGAGCAGGGTGTCCATGGGTAGCCTAGCTCATGTTTATGGTGGTGAGAAGGAGATAGCTAGGGAAGTGCATCAGTTGACTAGGTTAGGGGTTAGATTGGAGGAGTTTGGTAGTGGTGAAGTTGTTGTTATGGATGGTTCTAGGTCCTCTTTGGTTGATGAGGTGTTGGCAAAACAATATCTTGATCCGTCCTTGTTAGAGTTGAAGGCCTTGGTGAAAGAGGGGAAGGTGGAGGTTTTCTCTTAAGAGGGAGATGGTGTCCTTAGGTACCAAGGTAGGTAGTGTGTACTGTGTGTTTATGGCTTGATAGAGAATATCCTTGATGAGGCCCATAACTCTTCTTATTCTATCCACCTCGGTTCCACCAAAATGTATAGGGATTTGAGACAGGTGAGTTGGTGGGGAGGCATGAAAAGGGACATTGCCAAATTCATTTCCAATTGTCATAGTTGTCAACAAGTCAAAGCTGAACATCAAAGGCCGAGTGGCCTAACCCAAGACCTAGAGATTCCTTCTTGGAAGTGGGAAGTGATTAATATAGATTTTGTGGTTGGGTTGTGCAAAACTGGGAAAGGTTTTGATTCCATTTGGGTTGTGGTTGATATGATGACGAGATCAGCTCACTTTCTACTGGTTAAGACCACATATGGGGCTAACGATTATGCAAAGTTATACATCTATGACTTGGTGAGATTGCATGGGGTTCCTTTATCCATCATATCATATTGTGGAGCTTCATTTACTTCACATTTTTGGAGATCTTTCCAAACGAGTATTGGTACTAGAGTTAAGCTTTCTTTGACCTTTAACCCTCAAACGGATTCCCAAGCCAAAAGGACCATCCAAACCCTTGAGAATAGGCTTAGAGAATCTATGTTAGGGCTTAAGGGTAGTTGGGACGATCATCTTCCGTTGATTGAGTTTGCCTACAACAATAGCTATCATTCTAGCATCGGTATGGCTCCATTTAAGGCTCTTTATGGCAGACGTTGTAGATCACCAGTTGGGTGGTTTGAGGTTGGTGATGTAGCTTTGTTGGGACCATATCTAGTTACAGAGGCTCTTGAGAAGGTTGGATGATTAGAGAAAGGTTGAAGACAGCCCAAAGTTGCCAAAAAACCTATGCCGATGTGAGAAAATGGGATCTTGAATTCCGAGTTGGTGATTGGGTTTATTTGAAGGTGTCACCCATGAAGGGTGTGGTCCATTCTATTAAGAAGGCAAGTTGAGTCCAAGATATGTGGGTCCTTATAAGATGATGAGAAGGGTTGTCAAGGTAGCTTATGAGTTGGAATTGCCTAGAGAAATGAAATTGGTTCATCTGGTATTTTATGTGTCTATGTTGAGGAAATGTGTGGGTCATCTGAATGCTATTGTACCTCTTGATGTTGTAGGTGTGGTTGAAGATAATTTGACTTATGAAGAGGTTCCGGTTCATATAATAGATAGGCAAGTGAAGTGGTTGAGAAACAAAGAGGTGACTTCCGTTGAGGTCCTTTTAGAGGAATCAACAAGTTGAGAGTGCTACTTGGGAGGCCGAAGCTGATATGCAAAAGCAATATCCTTACCTTTTCCACTCCATTCAATCCTAAGGTATTGATTAAGTCCTTTATATGATCTCAAGTCTTAAGTTCAGCCCTCATGTCATTGCATATGTTCATGTTTAAAATGACTAAGTTTATGATGATTTTACACTTATGATGAGATTTCGAAATGATGTTTAAGTGCATTGTTGCATTTTTATGTGGGCTGAAATTGTCATATTTGTGTCTCTCATATAGTTTCTTTTACATTTGGGGATGAATGTTCCCAAGGGGAAGATATTGAACGACCCTAAAACGTGTCCAAAAATGTGCCTCGGAAGTACCCAGAATCATAATTTCCATATATCTCAAAATCCGTGTGTGATATCAAAAATCCGACTTCATATTCTTGTTCAAGGGGTCACTTTTAGTGAAGATGGGTCTAAACCCACTTTAATAGCAAACAATTAGGAATTTCAATTTTCCAAATGATGATTTCTAAAGAGCTTTTCGCGCTCCTGGCGCGACGCACCAAGGGCGCGCAGATGAAGAAACCCTATTCTCGTGTCATGTCCGCATTCTATCCAGTTATTTTTCTTGCAGTCTAAGACTTTGAAGTATTGGGCCTAAGTGTCCCCAAAAGTAAAATATACCTATACTTAGTCATTTTTCACCCTCATATCATTCTAAACATTCCCTAATATTCATTAATACACTTAGCAAAATATTTTACTCCTAAACTCTAAGTCTCAAAACCAATTCCGAATTCATAAGGATTCCACTCAAGCTTCAAGTCACCATCTTCAATATTCATCAAATTCATCTCCAAAGCTAAGATATGTGGGTTTCTTTCATGGGCTCCTTTCACCCATGATGCCCAAGCCTCCTTTTACCCTAATTTGCATGATTTAAAGATGATTTACTCATGGGTCTTATTTATTATGAAAATCACTGCGCATTATGTTGGGTTTATGAAATTGTGACTGTTTTACTATGTTTAGAGCTATGAATCAAGGGTCTATTGTGAGAATTGTGAAGGGTCTTGATGTATATTTTTTGAGGGTGTTACCAAGTCTCTATTCATGGCTTTAAGCTGTTTTTTCTAGCCTGATTTGACTCTTGAATTGCATGGTTTTACTCTAGCATTACACGCACTCTTAGTGTTTGATAAATTGTCCGATTGTGGATTTTTGAGGAATTGAAGGTTCAATGCATGTCTTATGAGATTAATGACTATATGATGATGAAATAATCATGAAATGATGATAAAATGATGATGGAATGATAATGAAAAGGAATATATGTGTATGATGATGAAAGGAGTGTATGTATATATGATATTATCTCTATATAGTGTTGGGGATGACCAAGCCTAGCTCTGGGGTTTTTAGGCCCGAATAACCTATTGAGGAGTTGGTAAGTTAGTCTCCTAGCTCTGGGGGTGGTAGGCCCAGGTAACCTTGTTGGGTATTGGTACGCATCAACCTTGTTGGGGGGTTTGTACTCTGTCAACCTTGAGAGGGGTTTGTACTCCGTTAACCTCGATGGGGCGTTTGTATTCCATCAGCCTCATGAAGGGGTTAGTACCTCATGCGCCTATCCAAGGGGGTGGTAGGACTTGGCTTGCACTAAAATGGTCACTCCTTGCACTTGTACTATGATCTATATAAGCATGGCTTTACTTGAAGAATTATTCATACATGTCATATGGTTAGTATGCTATTCATTACTTATGATTATGCATTTTGCCTATGATGCCTACCTCTTGTTGCATTGCATCCTACATACTTAGTACGTTCAAACGTATTAACGCATACTCTATGCCTACATGATGTCACCATGTAGGTACCGGTTTCACCAAGGTCAAGGGAATTCTCATGTTCTGTCACGACCTAAGCCTAGGGCATAGACGTGTCACAGCGCAAGGGAAACCCAAAGGAACCCCAAGCAAGTCTCCTAGAACATCATTACAAATCCTTGGTTGCGGAAGAAATAGAAATAACATAAAAGAGTAAGAATAGGGGGTAATGGCACTAAGGGAAAAGCTTGTACAACATCATAATCAAGGGACAAGAGTCAAGCTCATATCATAGACATCAATGACAATAGAGTCAAGGCTCTTAACATAGATAGATAACATGTCCAACAAACACCTCTAATACATAGATAAGAGCAGGAGCCAAGACAAAGCAACCGGGCTCACCCTCACAGTCAAAATAAAAAAAATAAAGAAGAGTGTCACAACACATAATGAAAGCAACATAGACTAAGGTCCCCGAAGTGGAGGACTTACCACAATCTTAAGTTGTATCAAACTAGCAACGTGGTGGAGGATGATCAACTTGGGAACCGGTTCCTACATAGTGATATCACGTGGGCAAGAGTATGTGTTAGTACGTTTGAATGTACTAAGTATGTAGGATGCAATGCAACAAGAATTAGGCATCATAGTCAAAATGCGTAACAATAGGCAGTAGGCATAATATAACAATATGACATGTATAACCAATGCATAAGTAAAAAAATGCTTAAATAGCTCATGATCATATAGGATATCATATGTGTAGAAGAGATCAAGCTACATTTCCAAAGTACAAACCCCTTGGTAGGTTAGTGATGATGTCGCCCTATCACTTAGGTGGTGAAGTACTAACCCCTCACTAGGTTGGTGATGATGCCGCCGCATCACCTAGGTGGAGAAGTACAAACCCTTCCCTAGGTTGATGAGTACAAACCCTCATCTAGATTAGTGATGATGCCGCACCATCACTAGGTGGAGAAGTACAAACTCTTACCTAGGTTGATGAGTACAAACCCTTATCTAGGTTATTCGGGTTTTTAGACCCTCAAGAAATCATAATCGGACATTTTATCAAACACTAGAGGGTGTGTAATGCTAGTATAAAACCATGAAATATAGAGATGAAATCATGAAAAAAATCCTTTTTAAAACTACCAATCAACACCTTGCAACACCCTCAAGAAATAGACATCAAAACCCCTCATCAAATCTTACAATAGAAGTAAGATTTATAGCTCAAAACATAGATAAACAATCACAACTTTATCCAGCTTTAACATAGTTCATAGACATGTTCATACTAGTAAACCCGTTTCTAAAATCAACTTTTAATCATGCAAATTGAGAAAAAGGAGATTAGGGCACCACGGGTGGAAGAACCCAATGACTGAAACCCACATACCTTAGCTTTGAAGAAGCTCTTGATGAAGATTGATAATGGAGGCTTGAAGCTTGAAGGTAATCCTTAGTTTTGGATGTGGGTTTTGAGACTTGAATTTTGGAGTGAAAATATGTCTAGGTGATTGAGTGAGTATTGGGAAATGTTTTGGATGATATGAGAGTGAAATAAGGCTAAGTATAGGTAAAAACACTTTTGGGAACACTTGGGCATAAGATCCAAAAGTCTTGGACCGAGATAAAAATCAATGGCAACAAAATACACAGGTCCACATCTAGTCCGCGATGCGGACCAGTCGTGGAGGTCATACTGATACATGCCCACGACAGTTGCGCATTACAGTGCTGTCGCGGATTAGTTCTAGATAAGAAAAATTCTAAAAATAGAAATTACTAATCGTTTACTCTTATATCAGGGTTTGACCCTTTGTTCGCTAATTTTGACCCCCTAAACAAGAATATGAAGTCAGATTTATGTATCACACACATATTCTGAGATATATGGAATATAAATTTTCGG
Source organism: Solanum medicagineum (assembly GCA_026153255.1). Lineage (NCBI taxonomy): Eukaryota > Viridiplantae > Streptophyta > Magnoliopsida > Solanales > Solanaceae > Solanum > Solanum medicagineum. Next base: position 2,041 of record JAPFFP010046998.1, on the reverse strand, counting down.
GCATACCGAGGCACATTTTTGGGCACTTTTTGGGGTCATTTCTATATCGCCCCCTTGGGAACACTCGTCACCAAATGTAAAAGAGACATACAAGGCAAGATTTATCACAAACAAATCAGCCCCGATAAGAATGTAACAATACATTTAAACACCATTTTCAAAACCTCAACCTAAGTGTAAAATCATCATTAATTTGTCTAGTTAAACATGAATGCATATGAATGACATAGGGGCTGAAACATAAGAGTTGAATTCACATAGGGGACTTAGAATTGTACCTTAGGTTTGAGTGGAGTAGAAAAGATAAGGATACCGCTTTTGCATGTCCACTTCGGCCTCCCATTTAGCACTTTCGATTTGTTGGTTCCTCCAAAGGACCTTAACGGATGCCACCTCCTTGTTCCTCAATCTTTTCACTTGCCTATCGACAATCTGAAATACAACCTCCTCATAGGTCAAGTTATCCTCAACAATATCCACAACATCAAGAGGCATAATAGCATTAGGATCATCAATACATTTTCTCAACATAGATACATGGAACACCGGATGAACCAAATTCATTTCACTAGGCAACTTCAGGTCATAAGCTACCTTGTCAACCCGCCTCAAGACCTTATAAGGACAAATATATCTTGGACTCAGCTTCCCTTTTTTACCAAAGCGGACTACACCTTTCATTAGAGAACCTTTCAAATAAACTCAATCACCCTCTTTGAATTCAAGGTCTCTTCTTCTCACATCGGCATAGGATTTTTGATGACTTTGGGCCGTCTTCAACCTTTCCCTAATCATCCAACCTTCTTAAGAGCCTCCATAACTAGATCTAGTCCCAATAAAGCCACCTCTCTTACCTCAAACCAACCAAGAGGTGATCTACATTTTCTCCCTTAAAAAGATTCAAAAAGAGCCATACCGATGCTAGAGTGATAGTTATTGTTGTAGGCAAACTCAATCGAAGGAAGATCGTCATCCCAACTACCCCTCAACTCTAATACACAAACCCTTAGCATATGCTCAAGTGTTTGAATGGTTCTTTCAGCATGGCCATCCGTTTGGGGGTGAAAGGTCGTACTAAGGTGAACTTTTGTAGCAAGACACCTTTGAAAAGACCTCCAAAAGTGTGAAGTGAATTGTGAATCATGATCCGATAGGATGGATGAAGGAACTCCATGAAACCTTACTAACTCATGGATGTACAACCTTGCTTACTCTTCATCCCCATATGTGGTCTTAGCCGTTAGAAAGTGAGTCGATTTCATCATCCTATCAACCACCACCCATATAGAATAAAAATATTTCCTAGTATTGAGCAAACCAACCACAAAATCCACATTAATCACCTCTTACTTCCAAGTGGGAATCTCTATTTCTTGGGTTAGGCCACCCGACCTTTGATGTTTGGCTTTGACTTGTTGACAACTATGGCAACTGGAATGAATTTAGTAATGTTCCTCTTCATGCCTCCCCACCAATACATACCTTAAGTCTCTATACATTTTGGTGGAACCGAGGTGGATAGAATAAGAAGAATTGGGGGCCTCATCAAGAATCTTCTTCGTCAAACAATCAACACAAGGCACACATAACATACCTTTGTACCTAAGGGCACCATCTTCCCCTTGGGAGAAAACCTCTACATTGCCCTCTTCCACTAAGGCCTTCAATTCAAGCAAGGAGGAGTTAAGATCTTGTTTTGCTATCACCTCATCAACCAATGAAGACTTTGACCCATCAACGACAACCACGCCATCATCACCAACCTCTTCTAACCTAACCCTCAATCTAGCCAATCGGTGCACCTTCCTATCCATATCCCTATCACCACCATCAATATGGGCTAAGCTACCCATAGATACGCTAGTCAAACCATCTGCCACCGTATTTGCCTTATCTGGATGATAGTGCACACTCATATCGCAATCTTTAAGAAGTTCTAACCACCTCCTTTGCCTCAAGTTGAGATCCCTTTGAGTGAAGATATATTGGTGGCTCTTATGATCGGTGAACACATCTACATGCACCCTATACAAGTAGTGAT